>RXON01003748.1:0-153914 GCA_009667805.1 Leptobrachium leishanense
GGCACCTGAGGGTCGAGGACACACAATGGCCAATGCATCACAGCCTCCGGACTGTCCGATGACTTCGATCCGATCTCCACTTCACCTGAAGATACCCGTCATAAGGGAGTTTCTCAGTTCCGATACCCCAGATTTCCAGATCCTTCAATTTCTGTAGAGGAATGTGCTTCAACTGTTTCTCGTAGAAGTCTCGGTAGATCAATGTCACTTGAGCCCCTGAATCCAACAGGGCTTTAGTGTAGACTCCCTCCACTTGGATTGGCACAATAGGAGAAGGACCTATCAGTTGGTCAGGAAACTTGGTGGCGGTATCCGGACACTTAGACCCAGTTTGCTGTACCCTGGCCTTTTTCTTGGCCCGTGTAGGCTTTGGGTGTGCATTGCTTCCCCATGATGTAGGTCCGGATGCTAAGGGAGTGACTCTTTCAGTCCTGGCAAGTTCAGCAGTTGGCCCGACTTTGGGCCCTCTCGCCCTCTTAGTCCTGGCTTGATTTTTGGAGCGGGTTTCAACCTTCGGGCACCTAGGTTGCTCCTTTACTTGTGCCCTCTGGCGTTTCCCGCCGGTGAGGTAGATAACAGTCCTTCTAAGGCTTTTAACAGCTCCTCAACTCTATTCCCTTCAGGCTTTCGGCCTTTGCATTGTGTGCGGAAGTGGCCCATTTCTCCACAACCGAAACATCTCTTCTTAGAAAGTGGAGACGCAGTCGTCTGTTGTGATTCGGTTAAAGGACCTTGGCTAGACACCACAGCAACTCCGGTTGTCTGCATGCCGGTAAGGAACTTCTGCATCTCTGCCTGCATCTCTGTCACCTTCATCAATACTCGGCACAGTTCCGCGTGCGCCTGTTGTAATTCAGCTTGAGCTTCTTGTACTTTCTTAACAGTTTTGTGCAACTCACCAAGTTCAGAGAGGTCCAATTCTTTGGCAGCCCTCTCTGTGGATTTAAAAGTAATCAGATGCTCTTGCTCATCCACGTCGGATCCGTAAGTATCCAGCGAGTCGCTTTCAGGCTGCAAACCGTCGTTATGCCTCACAGGTTGTGCGTAAGCTCTTTCCCCTCGCCTGAAGGACTTTTCTTCTAGCAAAGCCTCCTCTTCTCTGACAGCTCGGATCAGTTCCAGGTACTTCAGTTCTTGATTACCTGCTCTGCTTCTCAGCTGCAGCATCACTGGATCTAGAGGTGGAGAGCCCCTCGGGATCTGTTTTATTCGAATCTTATCCACTTCGGCCGGTTTGGCCCCTTTCTTGAGGAGTATCTGGTGCAGAATCTTATCTAGGCGCCTCATGTATTCGGTCATTCTCTCACCTCTCCGCTGGTAGGTGTGTTCATACTGATATACAAGCTCTGCAGCCTTTTCTGTTCGCCCAAAAACTTCCTCCAGAACGTTTAAATAATCTAAAGCAGTACAGTCTTTCCTACTCAGTTTTAGGTTTCTCACCGCTTCTGACGCAGGTCCCTTTAAACTCTCGGTGATCCTTTGCTTTTTCTGAGCTTCAGGGACGTCCCACTCATCCAGAGCCTGCATCGCCTGTTCCACCCATTCCTCAAAGGTTTCTTCTCCCGCCGGAGTTGGTACGTTTCCTGTAAAATTTCTCAACCGTCGATAACCGAAGTTAGTGTGCGGAGGGCTTGTTCTCTGACACTTAGCCAGCAAATCTCCAATAGCCACTATGAATTCAGGCCCGATCATGGCCAACAGACTGGGCGCGGGAACACTTGCGGATTCGCCACGTGGAGCACTTGGCTGAATCAGTTGGACTTCCACCTCATCGGTCAGCTTCATGCTCGTGCCCTGAAAACACACTGGAACACCCTTTCTCCATTCAAAAAGAACATACGTGTGAGAGGTATCTGTGTTCTTTTTTAATGTCCAGGATTAACCCCCGATTGATCTGGTGTCAGCGCGGCCACGGCCTGGCGAATCTGATCTTCGGCCCAAGTGTCTGCGGGAATATCCATGACTATACAAAATTCTAACTGACTACTGTGCTCCTCACACCATTCGGCAACAGTGTCTGGATCCATATTTAACCCTTTAGATGCGGTTTTTCCAGAGACTGGATCCCGGAAACGAGCCCCCACATGTAGCGCTCACTCCCGGAGGAGCCGCTGAAATTGAACCACGGGTCAGTCTCCCCACACTAGGAAATAAATATACTCCAGCACCGCTGTGGATTTTATAAATTAAATAGTTTACTAGAAATAAAGGCATATAATGGATAACACGGTGTTCGTGGATATATTTACAGTATTTCGTATTTCGGGAAACGCGCAGCGGAAAAGAAATACGAGGCTTCGTATTTCGGGAAAATGCGCAGCGGAACAGAAAAATACAATGCTTCGTAATTCGAGGAAAACGCGTAGCGGAAAAGAAAATACAATGCTTCGTAATTCGAGGAAAACGCGTAGCGTAAAAGAAAATAAGATACGAATCTTTAACCCCTTTTTGGATATTAGGGAGTGAGTCCCGCACAGGTTAAGTCCCGGACTGTAAATGTGTGTGTGTGTTATGGTACCCGGGTACTATTCAACTGGCCAGTGAATTACTTAAAGCGGTGTCTTCGACTAGTCAAGTTGGGGCCCTGTGGGTTTTAGGAACAAACAACAGCGTGCTTTCTTGCTTTACAACCGGCCTTGGAGGCCTCTCACCCATCCGCTCGATAACCAAGGCTCCGCTGACCCAGGACGTCTCTCCGCTCGATGCTTCACTGGGATACTGGCTACTGGATCCGTTGTCTGGCTCTCTCTGCTCCGGCCACGACTTGTCCAGCTTACCGCCTGCTCTCCCAATGCGATAGACCTGCGGTACTCCTAACTCGGGGGTCCTCCGGCTTCCTTGATAGCAGCTTGGGTAATATCTGTGGATCACTGGGTCTCCCTCTTACAAGGCTGGATAACCCAATCTGGAATCCTAATAGGCCGCACCTGCGTTCTGGCCTAGTCACTGTTCCACTCTGCAGCACTGTGTCCTGTCTCTTTCACTCCCTGGCGCGCTCTGCCAGCTATCTCCACGAGGCTCAGGATGTAACCCGGCGTGTCCCACCCACTTCCTGTGTCCGTTCCCAGAGCATGCCGGGAAATGTAGTCCCAATGTTGAGTGTCTCTTATTACGCTTGTCTCCCTCCGGTGGCCAAAAATGGGTACTGCCACAGTAGGGTTTTAAACACAGCGCTACAAATGTCTGCCAGGCAAACACTTGCTGGGAATGACCGTCTGAAGTGCCTGCAGACTTTTCTGGCCTTGCTGAGAAACTCTGTCAGCCCTGGGTACCTGGTTAAGAAACGCTGTACCACCAGATTTAGGACATGTGCTAGGCATGGTACATGCGTCAATTTACCCTTGCGTAGGGTGGAGAGAAGGTTGCTGCCATTATCACAGACGATCATTTCCAGCTGAAGCTGGTGTGGTGTTAACCATCTCTGCACCTGGCCCTGCAGAGCTGACAGAATTTCTGGCCCGGTGTGGCTCCTGTCCCCTAAACAAACCAGCTCAAGCACAGTATGGCTTCTTTTTGCTTGAGCCATTGCATAGACCCTGTCAGGCATCGGTTTTACTGCCACTTCGCCAGAGACGGAGGAGGAGGAGGAGGAGGAAGAGGGAGAGGTGGTGTTGGAGCAGACAGACCTCATACAAGCAGCTTTCTGGAGGCATGGTGGATGAACAAGCTCCAGCACAGAGCCCCGTCTTGGATCCCTCCCAGCTGCAATCAGAGTTACCCAGTGTGCCGTGAAGGAAATGTAACGACCCTGTCCATGCTTGCTGGACCACGTGTCTAAAGTCACATGCACCTTGCTGCTGACTGCCTTTCCCAATGACTCGATAACATTGTCTTCCACGTGCTGGTATAGTGCTGGAATGGCCTTGCGTGAAAAGTAATGGCGTTTTGGAACCTGCCACTGTGGTACAGCACATTCAACAAATTCATGGAAAGGAGCAGAGTCCACCAGCTGGAAAGGCAGCAGCTGCAATGCGAGTAATTTTGCTAAGCTGACATTTAGACGCTGTGCTCGGGGATGGTTGGCACTATATTTTTTCTTACGATGCAGCAGCTGCGGCAACGTAATCTGACTGGGTAAATCTTCAGCTGATGGGGATACTGTCACATTGTGAAGGAGCTGGTACATCCATTACTGTAGCATCATCCCTGTCAGTGGAGGTTGTAGGCAATGACAAGGCAGTACATACAGTAGGGGTAGAGACAGATGAGGAGGAGGAGGACCTACGCAAAGTTTTGCACCAACGGGATGTGTGGCAGGCTAGCTAGTGCTACGGTTGGTCATAGAGGATGTTGTGCCTCGTGTTTGCTGTGCCTCCTCCTCCCCCTCCTCATTTGATTCCTCTGTTTGATCAGGGACCCAGGTGGAGTCAGTGACCTCATCATCATTGTCATCATCATCACCCCCTATCTCCTCGTCACTGGAGCCAACTTGGCAGCATGCTGCAGCTGCTGGGGCAACATGAGCGCCAGTTATTTGTGTGTCATCACTGGCACCCCCTTCCTCTAGGTTGATTATACTCCCTTCCTCAACCTCGGAGATAGAATCAGAGCACTGTACTTGCTGCGCATCCTCAAGCAGCATGTCACTGTCATTGTAGTCAAACAATTCAGCTGACTCCTCCGTGTGTGATAGCGAGGCTACGGCAGGAGTAGCTGTGGACATGGAGGCTGCATTAGATGCTTTGGCAGCTGAGGTGGACTGTAAAGCACTAGAAGCCTGGCTGGCAGAGGACTCGGTGGATGAGGATGGCCTGGTTAGCCAATCCACCAAGTCCTCTGTATGTTGCTGCTGCTTAAGAAGACGGCCAGCACCAGTTAGAAAGGACAAGCGTGCCCCTGCAGAGGATGCACCACATCCACCACGACCAGAGGCACAGCCTCCCGACACAGGGGCTGCTTGCCCTCTTATCTGTGTCTGGGAGCGTCTGCCTGTCCTTGGTGAGTGATATATAGATTAAATATATACAGAACTCTGATTCAACTCTGGTATAAAGATTTCCAGAACTCTGGTATAACTCAGTGAGACACCCTTATAGCTGGCAGCCAGTGACAAGACACAGAATACAATTCCCAGAAACCTCCTATAAATCAGTGAGACCCCCTGATGGGTGCCAGTGACAAGACACAAACTACGATTTGCAGAAATCTGCTACAAGTCAGTGAGACCCCTGATAGCTGGCAACAGTGACAAGACACAGATTACAATTCACAGAAACCACCTGAAATGCAGTGTGACCCCCCTGATGGGTGGAAGTGAGAAGTCACAGATTACAAATCTCAGAAACCTCTTCTAAATCAGTGAGACCCCTTGATGGGTGGCAGTGAAACCTCCTATAAATCAGTGAGACCCCTTGATGGGTGGCAGTGAAACCTCCTATAAATCAGTGTGACCCCTTGATGGGTGGCAGTGAAACCTCCTATAAATCAGTGAGACCCCTTGATAGGTGGCAGTGAAACCTCCTATAAATCAGTGAGACCCCTTGATGGGTGGCAGTGAAACTCCTATAAATCAGTGAGACCCCTTGATGGGTGGCAGTGAAACCTCCTATAAATCAGTGAGACCCCTTGATGGGTGGCAGTGAGAAGCCACAGATTACAAATCTCAGAAACCTCTTATAAATCAGTGAGACCCCTTGATGGGTGGCAGTGAAACCTCCTATAAATCAGTGAGACCCCCTGATGGGTAGCAGCCAGTGAGAACACACGGATTAAATAAATTCCCAAATATTTTTTAGAAATTACTGACCCCCCAAAATAATGCGTGGCAGTGACAAGACACAGATCACCTCAATTCCCAAATATTTTGTAGAAATTTGTGACCCCCAAAATAGTTGCTGGCACAGTGACAAGACACAGAATATCACCTCAATTCCCAAATGTTTTGAAGAAATTTGTGACCCCCAAAATACTTGCTGGCACAGTGACAAGACACACATCACCTAAATTCCCAGTTATTTGGTAGAAATGAGACCCCCCCAGTAGCGTGGCAGACCGGCAGTAACAACACAGAACAACAATCTCCTATGAAATCTCCTCTCAAATGCGTGCTGAAGCAATGCGTGGAAACCTTATATAGTGTGCTGCGGGACTTAGCTCTGTGAGCCCATGATTGGGCAAAATTTGCCCAATAAGGACTCTGAGCCGTGATTGGCATAGTGAAGAACCTGTCTTGCACCAGACCTGTGGTCAGGTGCAAGGCTGTAGCCAATTACGAGCTTCAGGCCAGTGGGAAAGTGCATTGTGGCCCATTGTGGGCGAACACGCGGCGAACACCCGGAAATGTTCGTAGTTCGCGAACAAACGAACAGGCTATGTTCAATGCGAACTCCGAACCGATCGAACCGAACAGCTCATCTCTAGTTGTGGGCGACCAGCCTCAGGGGCCCTCCTAGTTTGCAGATCCTCTCGGCCTGCTATTGTCCATAAAGATACCCTGAGCAGATGCATGGTCACGCTGCTTAGCCACGTGGGGCCGCTATTCTGGGCAATGCTCATGGTGCATTGCAGTTGCCAGTGTGATCTGGACATGCTATTTGCCAGTGTTATCTGGTGTACCGTATTTGGCATACGAGGATCGATAACAATAATTCTGCATTAGAGGCAGAGAATTTTTGGCCTTAAATAATAAAAGACGTGACCTTTTCAAACCGCCAATGCCTGGTTGTTGTTTGTTTATTTATGGGTACGGGAATGGGGTGAAAAGGGGGGATGAGGGGGGTAACAGGGTCTTTGTTACGGAGGTAACTTACATGGCGGAAGAATTGAAAAATATGGGTATAATTCTTCGGTGATCTATCGCCTTTATCAATGGCATCCCTTCCTCCTCACATCCGCACCCAGGGCTCGAGTCTTGCGAGAACGGCGTTCCCGCACTTCTCCCACAGTGGGAATGCTGCGGGAATGCAGGTTCCCGCTGTAGTCCAAGCCCAAAACGATTTAGCAGGCCGCCGCCGCACATTGCCGGCGGCCGCATGCTTCCTGCTAGAACGGCCGCTGACAGGAAGTGCAGCCGGCTGCACTTCCTGTCAGCGGCCGTTCTAGCAGGAAGCACGCAGCCGCCGGCAATGTGCGGTGGTGGCCTGCGCTATCATTTCGAGCCCACAGAGAGGTGAGCTAAGCTGCTGGGGGCAATAATATCCATGAGAGCTGTGACATTATCCATGAGACCTGGGGCATTATCCATGTGACCTGGGGCATTATCCATGAGAGCTGGGGCATATCCATGACACCTGGGGCATATCCATGTGACCTGGGACATTATCCATGAGAGCTGGGGGCAATATCCATGAGACCTGGGGCATATCCATGAGAACTGGGGCATTATCCATGAGAGCTGGGGGGCATATCCATGAGACCTGGGGCATTATCCATGAGACCTGGGGCATTATCCATGAGAGCTGGGGCATTATCCATGAGACCTGGGGCATTAACCATGAGACCTGGGGCATTAACCATGAGACCTGGGGCAATATCCATGAGAACTGGGGCATTATCCATGAGAGCTGAGGGGGCATATCCATGAGACCTGGGGCATTATCCATGAGAACTGGGGCATTATCCATGAGACCTGGGGCATTATCCATGAGAGCTGGGGCATTATCCATGAGAGCTGGGGCATTAACCATGAGAGCTGGGGCATATCCATGTGACCTGGGGCATTATCCATGAGAGCTGGGGGCAATATCCATGAGACCTGGGGCATATCCATGAGAACTGGGGCATTATCCATGAGAGCTGGGGCATTATCCATGAGAGCTGGGGCATTATCCATGAGAGCTGGGGCATATCCATGAGACCTGGGGCATTAACCATGAGACCTGGGGCAATATCCAAGAGAACTGGGGCATTATCCATGAGAGCTGAGGGGGCATATCCATGAGACCTGGGGCATTATCCATGAGACCTGGGGCATTATCCATGAGAACTGGGGCATTATCCATGAGACCTGGGGCAATATCCATGAGAGCTGGGGCATTATCCATGAGAGCTGGGGCATTATCCATGAGACCTGGGGCATTAGCCATGAGAGCTGGGGCATATCCATGTGACCTGGGGCATTATCCATGAGAGCTGGGGGCAATATCCATGAGACCTGGGGCATATCCATGAGAACTGGGGCATTATCCATGAGAGCTGGGGGGCATATCCATGAGACCTGGGGCATTATCCATGAGACCTGGGGCATTATCCATGAGAGCTGGGGCATTATCCATGAGAGCTGGGGCATATCCATGAGACCTGGGGCATTAACCATGAGACCTGGGGCAATATCCATGAGAACTGGGGCATTATCCATGAGAGCTGAGGGGGCATATCCATGAGACCTGGGGCATTATCCATGAGACCTGGGGCATATCCATGAGAGCTGGGGCATTATCCATGAGAGCTGAGGCATTATCCATGAGACCTGGGGCATATCCATGAGAGCTGGGGCATTATCCATGAGACCTGGGGCATATCCATGAGTCCTGGGGCATTATCCATGAGACCTGGGGCATTATCCATGAGAGCTGGGGCATATCCATGAGACCTGGGGCATTATCCATGAGAGCTGGGGGCAATATCCATGAGAGCTGAGGGGGCATATCCATGAGACCTGGGGCATTATCCATGAGACCTGGGGCATATCCATGAGAGCTGGGGCATATCCATGAGCTGGGGCATATCCATGAGCTGGGGCATATCCATGAGACCTGGGGCATATCCATGAGACCTGGGGCATTATCCATGAGACCTGGGGCATTATCCATGAGAGCTGGGGGCAATATCCATGAGACCTGGGGGGCATATCCATGAGACCTGGGGCATATCCATTAGAGCTGGGGGCATATCCATGAGAGCTGGGGGCAATATCCATGAGAGCTGGGGCATTATCCATGTGAGCTGGGGCATTATCCATGTGAGCTGGGGCATTATCCATGAGACCTGGGGCATATCCATGAGAGCTGGGGCAATATCCATTAGAGCTGGGGCAATATCCATTAGAGCTGGGGGGCATATCCATATGAGCTGGGGCATATGCATGTGAACTGGGGCAATATATACCCATATGAGCTGGGGTCAATATTATCCATATGAGCTGGGGTCCATAATATCCATGTGAACTGGGGCAATTATATCCATGTGAACTGGGGCAATTATATCCATGTGAACTGGGATCCATAATATCCATGTGAACTGGGGCAATTATATCCATGTGAACTGGGGAAAATGTATCGATGTGAACTAGGGAAAATACATCCATGTGAACTGGGGAAAATATATCCATGTGAGCTGGGGCAATATATACCCATATGAGCTTGGGCAAATATATCCATGTGAGCTGGGGGCAAATATATCCATATAACCAGTGCTGGGTATTTTATTCTGGAGGCTCAGTGCTGTGCATATTATTATTGGGGCTCAGTGCTGTGTATATTATTCTGGGGGCTCAGTGCTGGGTATATTATTCTTGGGGCTCAGTGCTGTGTATATTATTCTGGGGGCTCAGTGCTGTGTATATTATTCTGGAGGCTCAGTGCTGTGTATATTATTAGGGATGAGCTGTTCGGTTCGATCGGTTCGGAGTTCGATTCGAACATTGGCCGTTCGAAAGTTCGCGAACTTCGAACTTTTTGGGATGTTCGCCAAAAGTTCGTAAAAAATGCTTAAAAAAATCTAAACATAAAGAGACTCTTTACTGCAGAATATTATAAGCAATGGTTTATTAGATATTGAATTAAAATGGGAATATTTTTACCATTGAAGCCTATGGGATAAAACATTCTAGTTGCTAAAACATCAGGCAGACGAGGCCCTCTAATCAGACACTGTAGAGGGCAGCCCGCCGGAGCCTCCCTCCCAAGGACCCCTTGAGGAGCATGCAGCCGCTAGATTACAGAGCTGCGACTGTGCAGGCTGGCCAGCCGGGTGCATGTGGCAGAGAGAGGTGGCGCAGGGACTCCAGGGAGGGAGCCACGGCAGTCCCCCCTTCCCCACAACCAGGATCCTGGGAGCCCCCACTGACCACCAGGCTAAGGTAAGGCGACAGATTTTTAAAAAAAATAAAATCCGAGGACATTTTTAAATGTCCCCAGCAGCATAAAATAAAACTTTCTTTCTTTCTAATACTCACCTGATTCCTGCATCCACAAACTGTAGAGGTGCTGCCCGGGAGTGTGCAGAATCATATGCTGCATTTATTATACTGTAAGGCTGGGTTCACACCTGCGTTTTTTTTTACACACGCAATATGTGCGTTTTTTAACGCGCGTATCGCGCAAACGGAAAAAAACATGCGAACGAGCATTGCAGTGCGTTCACGGCCATAGACTGCAGAGTGAACGCGCTGCAATACGCCCCAAAGACGCTCCTGTACTTCTTTGGGCATAGGACGTTTTACAGCGCGTTCCTGCGCGCTGTAAAACGCCCAGGTATGAACGGGTCTCATAGCAAATAATGGGATTTCCCTGTTTATACATTTCACAGCATGCAGGAACGCGCTGTAAAATGCTTAGGTGTGAACTGGGCCTTAAGGTGCTGCCCGGCAGTGTGAGGATTCATACGCTGCATTAATTATTCTTCTTACAAATTTGGTTACTTAACCTGTTTGCATTTGGATTGTAATATTGTGACATCCAGGGCCCGGGTGGCGATCGGGGGGGCCCCGGATGCATGGTACCGCCAGCTGGCCAAATGCCAGGAGCTCTGGTGGCACCGGGCGCAGCTGTGAGTGATCAGGGGGCAGGGCGCGGCGTGATGACGCAGAGCCGCCGGGACTGGTGTGCGCCAATTCACACCATATAGAGTAGCGCAGTACTAGTGCCTAAATGTTGTTGAGCTGGTTTTGTTATAACAACTACTCTCGCTCTGTGCCCCTGTCTGGTATATTCCGCTGCTTGTTACTGCTGAAGCGCTTCCATCCTGCCATACACTATAGCGCAGTAATATTTGGGTGCACTGCCACTGACGCCTATATTACCAGATTCATATAATTTTAATATTGGACCGCAGGGTCCAACCCTGCACTCTTCCACAATACCACAAAAGGGTTACAGTGTGAAGGCACTTGCTGCCACCAAAGGCACAATATTTGAGTGCACTCCCACTGGCGCCTATATTACCAGATTCATATCATTTTAATATTGGACTGCAGGGTCCAACCCTGGTACTCTTCCACAATACCACAGAGGGGTTACGGTGTGACGGCACTGTTGCCGACACTAACGGCCCAATTTTAAAGCACTTATTGTTACTTTCATCCAAAGCCTGCATAAGTTTCACTATAATTTAGCCAAAAAAAATCACTAAACTTGTTCTGCGTGTCCTAAAATGTCTCCTCTTTTCATACAGGCTGCCGCCCCAAGCAGTTGTTTATGAATAGATTAAAGGAAAACCGTTTACCGTCATTTGAAATGTCATTTTTTTGTTTTTAAATGTTTCTATACATCCTACAAATCCGCCACTTCACGGGCAGGTTATGGGAACCTCCTAAGCACGATAATTGAAGGAATTTTTCGTTTTTATTTTTAACCCTTATTTCATGGAAAACTTACTGTTCCTTTAAAAACGGTTCTTTTTAAACTTTTTGTCCTTGTTTCCTGTCCCCCAGGTCACTACCCGGACCCCCATATACCTTTTATGGCAAATATCTTGCAAATATGCCCTCTTGGAGGGCACTCTAAAATTCGAACTTTCGAGTCCCATTGACTTGCATTGAGTTCGGTTCGTGTTCGAACTCGAACTTTTGAACTTGTTCGAGTTCAAATGCGAACCGAACACGGGGGTGTTCGGCTCATTCCTATATATTATTCTGGGGGCTCAGTGCTGTGTATATTATTCTGGGGGCTCAGTGCTGTGTATATTATTATGGAGGCTCAGTGCTGGTTATATTATTCTGGAGGCTCAGTGCTGGGTATATTATTCTGGGGGCTCAGTGCTGGGTATATTATTCTGGGGGCTCAGTGCTGGGTATATTATTCTGGAGGCTCAGTGCTGTGTATATTATTCTGGGGGTTCAGTCTTGTGTATGTTATTCTGGGGGTCCAGTGCCTGTGTATGTAATTCTGGGGGGTCTGTGCCTGTGTATATAATTCTGGGGGGTCTGTGCCTGGATAGATATATACATGTATGTGATCAGAGCTGTAGCTAGCTCCTTTTGCACCCGAGGCAAGAATAGAAAATTGTGCCCCCCCACACAATATTTTTAGAGGTTATTTAGAGGAAAATAGTTAATAAATAACAAGAAAATTAATAATATTAGTCTTGCTGGCACCTGGCTTGCAGCGGCACTGGTCTTGCTGGCAGTGGTCTGGCTGGCCGGCCGTGGCACGGTTCGTTACTGGCTGCTGGGGCTGCTCTGGCTGGACACTGCGGTGGCTCACTGAGCCTGCTACTCTTGCTGGCAAAGGTCTCTTGCTACTGCTAGCATTTGTATTGTAGTCATGTGGTGGTGGGCTCCAGCGGGCAGTGTGGCTGGGTCAGTGTGGTGGGCTCCAGCAGACAGACAGTGTGGCTGGGTCAGTGTGGTGGGCTCCACCGGGCAGTGTGGCTGGGTCAGTGGGCAGTGTGGCTGGATCAGCGTGGTGGACTCCAGTGGGCAGTGTGGCTGGGTCAGTGTGGTGGACTCCAGCGGGCAGGGTGGCTGGGTCAGTGTGGTGGGCTCCAGTGGGCAGGGTGGCTGGGTCAGTGTGGTAGGCTCCAGCGGGTAGTGTGGCTGGGTCAGTGTGGTGGGCTCCAGCGGCAGGGTGGCTGGGTCAGTGTGGTGGGCTCCAGTGGACAGGGTGGCTGGGTCAGTGTGGTGGGCTCCAGGGGGCAGTGTGGCTGGGTCAGTGTGATGTGCTCCAGCGGGCAGTGTGGCTGGGTCAGTGTGGTGGGCTCCAGCGAGCAGTGTGGCTGGGTCAGTGTAGTGGCCTCCAGCAGGCAGTGTGGCTGGGTCAGTGTGATGTGCTCCAGCGGGCAGTGTAGCTGCGTCAGTGTGGTGGGCTCCAGCGAGCAGTGTGGCTGGGTCAGTGTAGTGGCCTCCAGCAGGCAGTGTGGCTGGGTCAGTGTGATGGGCTCCAGCGGGCAGTGTGGCTGGGTCAGTGTGATGGGCTCCAGCGGGTGGTGTGGCTGGGTCAGTGTGATGGGCTCCAGCGGGCAGTGTGGCTGGGTCAGTGTGATGTGCTCCAGCGGGCAGTGTGGCTGGGTCAGTGTGGTGGGCTCCAGCGAGCAGTGTGGCTGGGTCACTGAAGTGGGCTCCAGCAGGCAGTGTTTTGCCCAATCATGGGCTCACAGAGCTAAGTCCCGCAGCACACTATATAACGTTTCCACGCGCCGATTCTGCACGCATTTCAGAGGAGATTTCAAAGGAGATGGTTGTGTCTTGTTACTGCCGGTCTGCCACGCTACTGGGGGGTCTGGGGGGGTCTCATTTCTACCAAATATCAGGGAATTTAGGTGATGTGTGTCTTGTCACTGTGCCAGCAAGTTTTTTTGGGGTTTTACAACTTTCTTTAAAACATTTGTGAATTGAGGTGATCTTCTGGGTCTTGTCACTGTGCCAGCAAATCTTTTTGGGGCTCACTAATTTCTTTAAAACATTTGTGAATTGAGGTGATCTGTGTCTTGTCACACAGCCAGTACCACGCAGTATTTTGGGGGTCACAAATTTCTACAAAACATTTGGGAATTGAGGTGATCTGTGTCTTGTCACTGCCAGCAAGTATTTTGGGGGTCACAAATTTCTAAAAAACATTTGTGAATTGAGGTTATCTGTGTCTCGTCACACATCCAGTACCACGCAGTATTTTGGGGGTCACAAATTTCTACAAAACATTTGTGAATTGAGGTGATCTGTGTCTCGTCACACATCCAGTACCACGCTGTATTTTGGGGCTCACTAATTTCTACAAAACATTTGTGAATTGAGGTGATCTGTCTCTCGTCACACATCCAGTACCACGCTGTATTTTGGGGCTCACTAATTTCTACAAAACATTTGTGAATTGACTCAATTGAGGTGATCTGTGTCTCGTCACACATCCAGTACCACGCTGTATTTTGGGGCTCACTAATTTCTACAAAACATTTGTGAATTGAGGTGATCTGTCTCTCGTCACACATCCAGTACCACGCTGTATTTTGGGGCTCACTAATTTCTACAAAACATTTGTGAATTGACTCAATTGAGGTGATCTGTGTCTCGTCACGCATACAGTACCACGCAGTATTTTGGGGCTCACTAATTTCTACAAAACATTTGTGAATTGAGGTGATCTGTGTCTCGTCACTGGCTGCCAGCTATCAGTGTGTCTCACTGAGTTATACCAGAGTTATTTAAATCTTTATACCAGAGTTGAATCAGAGTTCTGTATATATTAATCTATATATCACTCACCATGTCTGAAAGAACAAAAAGGACAGGCAGACGCTCCCAGACACAGAAAAGAGGGCAAGCAGCCCCTGTGTCGGGAGGCTGTGCCTCTGGTCGTGGTGGATGTGGTGCATCCTCTGCAGGGGCACGCTTGTCCTTCCTAACTGGTGCTGGCCGTCTTAAGCAGCAGCAACATACAGAGGACTTGGTGGATTGGCTAACCAGGCCATCCTCATCCTCCGAGTCCTCTGCCAGCCAGGCTTCTAGTGCTTTATAGTCCACCTCAGCTGCCAAAGCATCTAATGCAGCCTCCATGTCCACAGCTACTCCTGCCGTAGCCTCGCTATCACACACGGAGGAGTCAGCTGAATTGTTTGACTACAATGACAGTGACATGCTGCTTGAGGATGCGCAGCAAGTACAGTGCTCTGATTCAATCTCTGAGGTTGAGCAAGGGAGTATAATCAACCTAGAGGAAGGGGGTGCCAGTGATGACACACAAATAACTGGGACTCATGTTGCCCCAGCAGCTGCAGCATACTGCCAAGTTGGCTCCAGTGACGAGGAGATAGGGGGTGAAGATGACATTGATGATGAGGTCACTGACTCCACCTGGGTGCCAGATCGAACTGAGGAATCAAGTGGGAGGAGGAGGAGGCACAGCAAACACGAGGCACAACATCCTCTGTGACCAACCGTAGCACTAGCCAGTCCAAGGCATCAGATGTCAGAGCTGCTCCGGTGCAGAGCGCTGTTGTCTCAAAGAACACATTCAGGAACTCTGCTGTCTGGGAGTTCTTTAAGAAATGTGCAGCAGACCCCACCGTTGCTATTTGTAATCTATGTCAGATGAGGCTGAAGCGTGGGATAAACACCGGACACTTGGGTACCACGTGCTTGAGGCGACATATGAACAAGTGCCACACATCTCGTTGGCGCAAAACTTTGCGTAGGTCCTCCTCCTCCTCATCTGTCTCTACCCACACTGTATGTCCTGCCATGTCATTGCCTACAACCTCCACCGACAGGGATGATGCTACAGTAATGGATCCTTCCTCACAATGTGACATCATCCCAGTAGCTGAAGATTTACGCAGTCAGATTACGTTGCCGCAGCTGCTGCAGCGAAAGAAAAAATATAGTCCCAACCATCCCCAAGCACAGCATCTAAATGCCAGCTTAGCAAAATTACTCGCATTGCAGCTGCTTCCTTTCCAGCTGGTGGACTCTGCTCCCTTCCATGAATTTGCTGAATGTGCTGTACCACAGTGGCAGGTTCCAAAACGCCATTACTTTCACGCAAGGCAATTCCAGCACTATACCAACACGTGGAAGACAATGTTATCGAGTCATTGGGAAAGGCAGTCAGCAGCAAGGTGCATGTGACTTTAGACACGTGGTCCAGCAAGCATGGACAGGGTCGTTACATTACCTTCACGGCACACTGGGTAACTCTGATTGCAGCTGGGAGGGATCCAAGATGGGGCTCTGTGCTGGAGCTTGTTCATCCACCACACCTCCAGAAAGCTGCTTGTATGAGGTCTGTCTGCTCCACCACCACCACCACCTCTCCCTCCTCCTCCTTCTCTGTCTCTGGGGAAGTGGCAGTTAAACCGACGCCTGACAGGGTCTACGCAATGGCTCAAGCAAAAAGATGCCATACTGTGCTTGAGCTGGTTTGTTTAGGGGACAGGAGCCACACCGGGTCAGAAATTTTGTCAGCTCTGCAGGGGCAGGTGCAGAGATGGTTAACACCACGCCAGCTTGAGCTGGGAATGATCGTCTGCGATAATGGCAGCAACCTTCTCTCCGCCCTACGCAAGGGTAAATTGAAGCATGTACCATGCCTAGCACACGTCCTAAATCTGGTGGTACAGCGTTTCCTAACCAAGTACCCAGGGCTGCCAGAGCTTCTCATCCAGGCCAGAAAAGTCTGCAGCCACTTCAGACGGTCATTCCCAGCAAGCGTTCGCCTGGCAGAAATTCAAAGAGAATTCCACCTTCCCACAAACCGTCTGATGTGTGACATGCCCACCAGGTGGAACTCGACATTAGCAATGCTGCAGTGTCTGCACAAGCAGCAGAGGGCCATCAACGAGTACCTGTGTGAGTATGGCACAAGGACAGGTTCAGGTCAACTTGATCAAGGATGCATGCACTGTACTGTCACCATTTGAGGAGGCAACGAGGATGGTGAGCAGGGACAGTGCATGCATCAGTGACACAATTCCTTTAGTGTTCCTGCTGGAGCACACTCTGCGGGGAATTATAGATGTGGCTCTAGAGGCAGAGCAGCAGGAGGAAGAGAAGGCCTTCCCTAGCTCTCAAGGCCCCAGTCTTTCCACAGACAGCATTCCAGCAGGTCCTACTCAGATCAGACAGGAGGAGGATGAGGAGGACTATTTAAGTAGTGGGGGCATTGAAGGTGGGGATTCCTCAAGGGAGGGTTTTGTGTGCCCAGAAAGAGAAGGGCTTGTGCGTGGCTGGGAGGAGGAAGTGCACGATACGGTCATCCTCATTGACCAGGAAGACTCGGAAGCTAATGCCACCTCCAACCTACGCTGCATGGGCTCCCTAATGATGCAAAGCCTGCTAAAGGACCCCAGGATTCGTGCTATTAAGGAGAGGGATCATTACTGGTTGGCAACCCTTCTTGATCCACGATACAAGGGGAAAGTTGCAGAGCTCATCCTGCCCGCACAGAGGGAGCACAGGATGAAAAAACTTGAGGACGCTCTAAAGCGACACTTGTGTAACACCTTTCCAGGCACTGGTAGATTACCAAGTGCTGATACACGTGCTTCTGAGGCTGCGGGTGATCAGAGGAATAGCAGTGAAGGCCAGGGCCGCTTGACTGATGCATTTTTAAATATTTTTAGTCCTCCTCAAATGTAGGCACCCATTGCCAGCGTCTTCACCATATGGTGCAGGACTACCTAGGGGCAAGGGCAGACCTGGATACCTTTCCAGCAGATGATCCACTGGCTTACTGGGTGTTGAGATTGGATCACTGGCCAGAACTTAGCCAATATGCTATGCAGCTACTAGGTTGCCCTTCATCTAGCGTGCTTTCCGAAAGAACGTTCAGTGCCGCCGGAGGTTTAGTCACAGACAAAAGAGTGAGTCTGTAGACCGGCTGACATTTATAAAAATGAGATCCAAAACAAGTGCCGCAATCTCCAAAATGGCGGGAGCCCACCGAAACTAGCGCCGAGTCACCGTGTGCGGGGGCGCCGACTGTCCCCCCTCCTCATCCAGAACACCAAAAGAAATGGGTCTCAGGCAGCTGGTTCCAAAATTTATTCAGGGAGGGAAAAACCCCAAGGAGTAAAAAATCGTGGTGACGTTTCGGCCTCAAGCGGCCTTAATCATACATAACAAATAAACCAAACACCCATCCTTTTAACCCCATATACACCAATCCGGTCTCTTATCTTCTTAAACAACAGGTGTATTATATAATCCACTTAAAGGTACGAATAATTACACCTAAACGTTAATATGCAAAGAAAAGGTTAAGCACAACCAAGAAATGAAAAAGAAAAAAACTAGGTAAACCAAATAAAATAAATAAAATAAAATAAATGGAAAAGCATATGAACAAAAATAAAGGAGCTCATACTCAACCGCACTCAGATGCAGCGCGGTGTACAGGGGGCCCTATCCAATAGTCTGTAGAGACATAAGAAATATAAAGGAATCATATACAGCGAAAAATGTCCGCCAATATATGAGGACAGGGTGCACTAATAACAATGATGTAAATCAAATTCTCTGTTGAGGCCCCTGGGCCATAGTGTATCTAGTCTATGTATCCAGCGCTTTTCTTTCTGTTTTAATAATTTAATCCTATCTCCTCCTCGCCGTGACACCGGGACATGGTCTATAATCTGAAACCTAAGTTGTGCAATATTATGCGCAAGTGCAAAAAAATGTTCGGGTACCGGCAAATCATACCGGCCAGTCCTGATAGTAGACTTATGCTTAGAGAAACGTTCTTTCATTTTTGTCGTAGTTTCCCCTACATATAATAAGCCACACGGGCATTTTAATATGTAAACCACATACGATGACTCGCATGTGTAGAAATCCCGAATCCAGATTTTATCACCTGTGTGGGGGTGTAACAAAAAATCTCCCTTAATCACTGCATTGCAAGAGGAGCAACCAAGGCACGGAAAAGTGCCTTTTTTGGGGATACCCAAGAATTTTTGTTGTTTTACTTTCAGAGG
This sequence comes from Leptobrachium leishanense, assembly GCA_009667805.1. Lineage (NCBI taxonomy): Eukaryota > Metazoa > Chordata > Amphibia > Anura > Megophryidae > Leptobrachium > Leptobrachium leishanense. Next base: position 18,565 of record RXON01003748.1, read on the forward strand.
GCCAATATCGGCTTTTATCAGATGATCCCTTAAATTTCTATTACGTTTATATGCAAAAATAGGGGGATCCAGAAAAAAGGGAATTTCCCTATACGCCCTATGTAAAATGCCCCAATGTCTACGAATGACGTTATTAATACGTCCACTGACTTGACTAAATTTGCTGACAAAAGGGATACATGTTTTGTGGCGGTGTTTAGGGGTTCTTCTCGAAATCATGGTCATCCTATCGAGACTTTCCACCCTTTGTAATTCACCTCGGAGGAGAGAAGCTGGATAACCCCGTGTTTTGAACTTATTGACCATACCTTCTAATCTATCCTTACGGACCCTAGGGTCAGATACATTCCTAACCACCCTCAACAGTTGGCTACGTGGTAAAGATCTAAGTGTATTGACTGGATGGAAACTACGAAAATGTAATAAGCTGTTCCTATCAGTGGGTTTAGTGAATAAATCACTTGACAACCGTTCTCCTTCTATAATGAGTGTTAAATCCAAAAAATCTATCCTCTCTCGACTATGTGTCATGGTGAACTTAATATGCTCATTAACCCCATTGATATCCTTAAAGAAAGTTTCCAAATCCTCCAGATTACCAAGCCAAATCCCAAAAACGTCGTCAATGTAACGCCACCAAACATGAACAAATCGAGCAAAAAACGGATGACTATACACAAAGTTTTTTCAAATGCATCCATAAAGAGATTTGCATAAGCAGGTGCCATATTAGACCCCATTGTCATCCCCCCTTACATTGTCTATAGACCGTGTCTCCAAAGAGGAAGAGATTATTACATAGGACAAATTGCACAAGCTTCAATAAGAAAACTGTCTGCATCTCAGAAAACGCATTCTCCCTAAGTGCCTCATTAATAGCTCTTAAGCCTTCTTCATTGGGAATGGATGTATATAAGCTAATCACATCCCAAGTAAATAGGATAACTGGTCTATCTAGAGACAAACTCTCCAGGCGATGCAAAACATCCTTACTATCCCAAATGAAGTAGACATGTGCATTCGTTTTAGTACTAAAACGATTTAGTCCGAATTTTGGGATAATTTAGTTTTCATATGACTCAAGAGAAACGAAACTGCTCAGTACAAAAAACGAAAGAAACTAAAATAAAATGCACTACATTTTAGTTTCAGTCCTTTTTGTGATATTACATTGAGTGAAGGAGACCAGCAATGAAGAGCGCAACATCGCAACATCCGAAGTTCTGCACCCTCCACATGCCAATGCAGTAGGATGTTCTATACAGAGAGGGGCATTAATTAATGCAGGAGGATGTTCTATACATTATACAGAGAGGGGTATAAATGCAGGAGGATGTTATATACATTATACAGAGAAAGGTATAAATTGAGGAGGATGTTCTATACAGAGAGGGACATTAATTCAGGAGGATGTTCTATATATATTATACAGAGAGGGGTATTAATTAATGCGGGTGGATGTTGTATACATTATACAGAGAGGGGTATTAATTAATGCAGGAGGACGTTCTAAACATTATACAGAGAGGAGCTTTTTTTTTTTTAGCCCTTTAAATACAGTGGCTGTGAGCGCTGAGATCGGCTGCTTGTTACATTATCTCTCAGTACAATGTATCAGGCTCAGCTGTTACAATAATTGACTGTAACAGCGCTCAGAGTTTCAGTAAAACAAGGAAATAATATTGTTCTAACCTCTTATATATAAAAATATTATTTACTAGTTTTACTGAAACTCTGAGCGCTGTGATGAGCAGCAGTCAGTTACTGTAACAGCTTTGCCTGACACGGGGCAGTATTACAATGTTGGTGCTAACTTAACCAGAGCTGTTGTAAACTGAAAACCTCCATAGGCTATAATGGCTCTGGGAAGTTTACAACAGCTCTGGTTAAGTTAGCACCAACTATGTAATATGGCCCACATTGTGCTGAGAGTGAGAGATACTGTAACAAGTAGCGATCTCAGCCCTCTGAGGAGCCACCACTACAATAGTAAAATGTATCCACTGGTTTTCGGATGAATGAAATTAGTTTTCATACTAAAGAACTGAAAACGAATTTCTTTAGCAACTAAATAAAGTGCATTTTAGGACTAATCCATTAGTTCAAAACGAAATTTTGTGCTGTGCACATGTCTAAAATGAAGGACCTCGTTTTTAAAACCAGAGGCTGAAGAATCCTATCAAGGAAGACCGAAATAGGCTGCAGCACGGAATCCAAGCTCGCCACTATCGGTCTCATCATTGTTATTAGTGCACCCTGTCCTTATATATTGGCGGACATTTTTCGCTGTATATGATTCCTTTATAATTCTTATGTCTCTACAGACTATTGGATAGGGCCCCCTGTACACCGCGCTGCATCTGAGTGCGGTTGAGTATGAGCTCCTTTATTTTTGTTCATATATTATTTTTGTTCATATGCTTTTCCATTTATTTTATTTTATTTTATTTATTTTATTTGGTTTGCCTAGTTTTTTTCTTTTTCATTTCTTGGTTGTGCTTAACCTTTTCTTTGCATATTAACGTTTAGGTGTAATTATTCGTACCTTTAAGTGGATTATATAATACACCTGTTGTTTAAGAAGATAAGAGACCGGATTGGTGTATATGGGGTTAAAAGGATGGGTGTTTGGTTTATTTGTTATGTATGATTAAGGCCGCTTGAGGCCGAAACGTCACCACGATTTTTTACTCCTTGGGGTTTTTCCCTCCCTGAATAAATTTTGGAACCAGCTGCCTGAGACCCGTTTCTTTTGGTGTTCTGGATTTATAAAAATGAATCAGTCCTGGATCAGCAGCTATCAATCCCCTGATGCTGAAGTAATGGAATAGATAGGGGATGTCCTCTTCTGCATTCACAAAACCTCCAGCACTGAACTCTTCCACAATACCACAAAAGGGTTACGGTGTGAAGGCACAATATTTGGCTGCACTGACACCTGTGCCAGATTTATATCATTTTATTTTTTTGAACCGCAGGGTCCAACCCTGCATTCTTCCACAATACCACAGAGGGGTTACTGTATGATGATACTTGCTGGCCTGGCATTAAAGGCACAATATCTGGGTGCACTGACACCCATTACCATCAGATAAAAAAAAATTCAATATAGGACCACATGGTCCACCCCTGCACTCTTCCACAATACCACAGAGGGGTTAGGCTAGGGTCAGATGAGCGCATTTTCTACGGACTGCGCGTCCGTGTAGTACGGACGTACTTACTGACTGATGACAAGGTAGTGGCCACACAGTCCGTTTTTTTCACTGACGTATTTTTTGACTGATGTAGCAGGGAAAATAAATTACAATGAAAGAACATTCTGTCCGTCAAAAATGCTGGATGTATAAATGCAGTCCGTCTGACCTTGTTGCATCACTCACACACAAAGCTATGCGGACGTTGTGGACGTGGCGCACTCTGCACGTCCGTTCTAGCAGTATTACGTTCTTGCCTAACCTGCATCCGTTTGCAGCGTCCGTCAGCCCCCGCACTTCTGTGCGGACGTACTTTGTGTGTGGGGGCTCCATTTAACACAATTGTATGCTATCACGGACGTACTTATGTGCGGCAACACGGACGTTAACACTGCGTTCATCTGACCCCAGCCTTACTGTATGATGATACTTGCTGGCCTGGCAGTCTTGCACCAAAGGCACAATATATGGGTGCACTGACGCCCATTACCAGATCAAAAACTTTTCAATATAGGACCACATGGTCCACCCCTGCACTCTTCCACAATACCACAGAGGGGTTACTTTATGATGATACTTGCTGCCCTGGCAGTCTTGCACCAAAGGCACACTATCTGGGTGCACTGACGCCCATTACCAGATAAAAAAACTTTTCAATATAGGACCACATGGTCCACCCCTGCATTCTTCCACAATACTACAGAGGGGTTACTGTATGATGATACTTGCTGGCCTGGCAGTCTTGCACCAAAGGCAGAATATCTGGGTGCACTGACGCCCATTAACAGATCAAAAACTTTTCAATATAGGACCACATGGTCCACCCCTGCATTCTTCAGCAAAACCACAGAGGGGTTACTGTATGATGATAATTGCTGGCCTGGCACCAAAGGCACAATATCTGGGTGCACTGATGCCTTGACCAGAATCATATCTTTTCAATATAGGACCACATGGTCCACCCCTGCATTCTTCCACAATACCACAGAGGGGTTACTGTATGATGATACTTGCTGGCCTGGCACCAAAGGCACAATATCTGGGTGCACTGACGCCTTGACCAGAATCATATCTTTTCAATATAGGACCACATGGTCCAACCCTGCACTCTTCCACAATACCACAGAGGGGTTACTGTATGATGATACTTGCTGGCCTGGCAGTCTTGCACCAAAGGCAGAATATCTGGGTGCACTGACGCCCATTCCCAGATTCATATCTTTTTAATATAGGACCGCATGGTCCACCCCTGCATTCTTCCACAATACCACAGAGGGGTTACTGTATGATAGTACTTGCAGGCCTGGCACTGAAGGCACAATATCTGGGTGCACTGCCACTGACGCCTGTATCAGATTCATATCCTCAGAGGGGTTACTGTGTGACGGCACTGTTGCCGACGCTAAAAGCCCAATTTTAAAGCACCTATTGTTACCTTCATCCAAAGCCTGCATAAGTTTCACAATAATTTAGCCCAAAAAAATCACTAAACTTTTTCTGCGCGTCCTAAAATGTCTTTTCACACAGACTGCCGCCCCAAGCAGTTGTTTATGGATAGATTAAAGGAAAAGCATTTACCGTCATATGAAACGTCATTTATTTGTTTTTAAGTGTTTCTATACATCCTAGAAATCCGCCACTTCACGGGCAGGTTATGGGGACCTCCTAGGCACGATATTTGAAGGAATTTTTGGTTTTTATTTTTAACCCTTATTTCATGGAAAACTCAGTCCCTTTAAAAACGTTTTTTTTTTTAAACTTTTTGTCCTTGTTTCCTGTCCCCCAGGGCACTACCCGGACCCCCATACACCTTTTATGGCAAATATGTAGCATATATGCCCTCTTGGAGGGCACTCTAAAAAACCGAATTTTCAGCCCCATTGACTTGTATGGGGTTCGGGTTCGGGTTTGAAAGGTATTTTAATATGATAGGTAGTTTTTTAAATTTTTGCATTAGTGTGAAATCCCCCCCTCCTTGTTCCAGCACGGTGTCTGTTCAATTTCGTTTCCTCTCGAGGCTAGTCAGCGGGGTGATGGAAATAGATATCCTGTGTTAACTTAGAATGCCCGCGAAATCTTTGTTACATGATGTAGAAATGTATCTGCTCTGATTGGTTGTTGTATCACATTCCTATGTTGGGAGTGAAAACTGCAGGAAGTTTTTATATATAACGAACATTTCTATTGGATGTTGAAACAATAAACGAACCTGACAGACCACGGACTAATCAGATGATAATCTGCCATATCTCGGTGGGGTTGTGTCTATCGTCTCCTCTGATCAGAGTCGCGCAGCGCCTTACTTCGGTTTTGATATATAAGAAGAAACTTGAAAAAGGTTTATGGTAATTATAATGGAAATCTAGAATTTAACAGGGTTCAGTCCCGAACAAATGGGAAGTTCGGGTTCGGGCTCGAACCGAACTCGGGGAGTGTTCGGGTCATCCCTACTGTACATCACCTGTTTCAAATACATTACATATCTGTGTAGTGGATTATGTGAATAAATCCTATTAAAGTCTGTTGCCGCCTCTCCTACTTACCTTCATCACAGTAAGGGGACAACTCTCCAGTGGAAGGTTTCAAAGCAGCATTTCCCAAACCTGTCCTCAGGTCCCCCTAGCAGGTCAGGTTTGCAGGATATGTGAAGCACAGCACAGGTGATATGATTTGCTGCTCAGTGATTGCAGGATTCAGTCTGCATTTCTCCAAGGTGATCCTTAAAACCTGGCCTGGTTGAGGGTCCCCAGGACAGGTTTTGGAAACACTGTTTTAACCTACCTGACGGTGTCCCCGAGTGTGGCTCAGGGTTAACTTTCATTGCCGTAAGTGGTAACCGAGCCACACTCGGGCTGTATACATATTGTCCTGCGCTCCCTTGCTGACCTCCGCAATTGCATTCTCCTCTGGCGATCGCGGCGTTTTGGTTCCTGGTTCCCTTCTTGTGAGAAGGGAACCAGGAAATAGGACACTGCGTTCGCTGGAGGAGAATGGGGACAGCGAGGGAGCGCAGGGACAGGTAAGTATCCAGGGGCATCCTGAGTGTGGCTTGGGGTTAACGCTTTCTGCAATGCATTTAACCCTGAGCCACACTCTGATACCGCTAGGGGGCCAAATAAATTGTAACGATTCTGACATATAAAATGTCAGAATCGGAACGCAAGGGAGGTTAAAGGGATATTCTATTAAAGTTCCCTTTTATGTCCTTAAATAATTGGATAAATCCTGCTGTCAGCCTCTGCCCAATTAATATTTTTTTTAATATATCTTCTAGTTTTGGGGGTTATTTTACTCATCTTTTGTCCCACGCCGGTCGCTGCTCCTCCTCTTCAGCTCAGGGACTCCCGAACCCGGAAAAGCTGGGACTATGCAGGGAAAGAAATCAGGACACATAGCAACTGAATAGGAAAAAGAAGAAATAGAAGAAATTTCCAAATATTGACTGTTTCCTTCCATTTTACAGAGGTCATTTTATATAGCGAAGATGTAATGGAATACAGAACATTTGGGGTTAACCTGTGGAATTAATGAACACCAAATGTCAACTGATACATATAAAAGCAAACCAGGCTGAATTAAATTACATAAAATTATAGGCACAAAAGATACAGACAAGGCTTTTTTTTTTAATTTTTATTTTAGAATAGCAGACACAAAATGAAGGCCACAATAAATCAGTTGGACTCACTCCATGCTTGAAGTGTGAAGTGTCTGGGGGCATTTGCACGCTCAGAGCCCGCTCACTCTGGAGGTCAGTGGGCGCTGAAGCATAGCAATGTGCCTCCAACCAGCTCAATGCAGCGAGGTCAGGAGGGCTCTGCTTGTAGGAGCAGAAAAAACACAGCTCACCCAGTGAGTGCCCTAAAACAAACATGCTTTCTGCGATGATTTAATGCTGGGGCAAGGACTATGTGAAGCAGCCAGGACCCATGTACTCACCTGGGATCTATTCTCCGCAGATTCCTGCTGCGGGGTCAGGACCCCCTGTTATTTCTCCTCCATCCTCTGGGTGCCAGACGCTCAGTGGTGATGTCATACATTCTGACTCACACTGAGAGCGCCAGTAATGATTTGAAAGCGGTACATCGCCTGCAACAATGAGGTCAATTTGTGGTCATCGCGACTTGCGTTATTCCGCACCACCATTTCAAAGTGAGAGAGTGATAATTCACCCACTGGCTGCGCCCCATTGAAGCTGTGCCCGAGGCGAGCGCCTCACTCGCCTCGCCCTCCCTAAGGCCCTGTATGTGATATATATATATATTATATATAAACCGCGTTAGTCCAGTTGCCAAAATCACGAGTATACCTGTACGCTGTGATACCTTTCACTGATCAGTATAGTTTCCAGACCTGAAGAGGAGCGTTACACTCTTGAAAGCTTGTCTTTTAAATGTAAAGTTAACCCAATAAAAATGGTATCAAACGTACTGCTATACTCGTGATATATATATATTTTTTCTCCAGGTAATAGGGGTTGTTGAATTCGTGGGTGAGTTCCCTCACTTTTTTTCCCAGGACTTGACCCCTGTCCGCACCACTTTAAGAAGATAAAGATAGAGTGTCCCTTTAAGTCGTGATCCAGCACCTTGTATTTTATAGAGTTGATGTTTTATTCCCAGATGACGAGGCCGCCTGTAAATTTACTGTGAGTCGTGAAAGTGAAATCAGACTAGAGACGCTGTGTCACTAAACAAACAGACACACAGGAAGAAAGACAGACGGAAAGAGACAGAGCAAGAGACACACGCAGGGAGACACACTGGGAGACAGACACTGAGACGGACAAAGAGACATAGAGAGACAAGAAGACAGAAGGACAGAGGAAGAGAGACACATACTGGGAGACAGACACTGAGATGGAGAAAGAGAGAGACTAGAAGAGACAGAGTGGGACACAGAAGAGAGACACACAGGGACAGAGAAAGAGAGGCACATGCAGGGACACCAGAGACAGACACACAGACAGACAGAGAAAAAGACAGGCATTAAGAGGAAGGTCATGGATCACAATCAGCTCAGGGATTATATTCGTAGCTTCAGCCTCAATGACTGCGCTCGTGGAAGCCAGGGGTATAACCGGGTGCTCCTGCAGCTCTTCGGGCTCACTGGACTCGGCAAATCTGCTTTCATCAACTCCTGCAAGTTTGCTCTGGACGGAGAATATGTAAGACATGCTGTGGATAGTGATGCGAATGGTGGGGTTACACTTGTTCGGGCGGCCTACCCTCTCACAGATACCGTCACCATCGTGGATAACCGTGCAGCAGCGAATCTGCGCAGCTCTGAGAGGACAGAAATCTACGCCCAGCTTGGTAAGTGCCATAAAGAGCACACAATCACAGAAAGCTTCTGTACAGTGTCCCTTTCATCTCTTTATTAATTTAATTACCAATATTGACTACCGACACATTTATTTTAATGTCATCTGACGCTTTCCAATACATAATTTTAGGATTTTGCTGAAAGCCTGTCCACTTTATGTTAATATTGACATGTATGGCCAGAGACCCCATTTACCTCCTGCACAGGCCTGCACACACCCTGACCACACACACAGACCTCCGATATATACAGTACTGTGCAAAAGTTTTAGGCAGGTGTGAAAAAATGCTGTAAACAAAGAATGCTTTCAGAAATATAAATAATGTTTGTATATATTTGTCAATTTGCAACATGCAAAGTGAGCGAACAAAAGAAAAATCTAAATCAAATCAATATTTGGTGTTACTACCTTTTGCCTTCAAACCAGCATCAATTCTCATAGGTACACTTTCACAAAGTGAGGGATTTTGTAGGATTATAGTCAGGTGTATGATCAACCTATTATACCAAACAGGTGCTAACGTTGATGCTAAAATGATATGAATCTGGTATAGGCGTCATTGGCAGTGCACCCAAATATTGTGCCTTTGGTGGCAGCAAGTGCCTTCACACCGTAAGTAACCCCTCTGTGTTATTGTGGAAGCGTGCAGGGTTGGACCCTGCGGTCCAATATTAAAATGATATGACTCTGGTACAGGCGTCAGTGCACCCAAATATTGTGCCTTTGGAGGCAGCAAGTGCCTTCACACCGTAACCCCTTTATGGTATTGTGAAAGAGTGCAGTGGTGGAGGTTTTGGGGAATGCAGAAGAGATCCCCGATCTATTCAGTTACGTCAGCATCAGGGGATTGATAGCTGCTGATCCAGGACTGATTCATTTTTATAAATGTCAGCTGGTCTACAGAGTCGTTGGACAGACGCACTCTTTTGTCTGTGACGAAACCTCCAGCAGCACTGAACGTCCTTTCAGAAAGCACGCTGTGTGAAGGGCAACCTAGTAGCTGTGCACCTTGCTGCTGACTGCCTTTCCCAATGATTCCATAATATTGTGTTTCACGTGCTGGTATAGTGCTGGAATGGCCTTCCGTGAAAAGAAATGGCGTTTTGGAACCGGCCACTGTGGTACAGCACATTCAGCAAATTCACAGAAGGAAGCCGAGTCCACCAGCTGGAAAGGCAGCAGCTGTAATGCGATTAATTTTGCTAAGCTGGCATTTAGACGCTGTGCTTGGGGATGGTTGGGACTATATTTTTTCTTAGGCTGCAGCAGCTGGGGCAACGTAATCTGACTGCGTAAATCTTCAGCTGATGGAATGCTGTCACATTCTGAGGAAGGACCTGGTACACCCATTACTGTAGCATCATCCCTGTCAGTGGAAGTTGTAGGCAATAACATGGCAGGACATATAGTGGGGATAGAGACAGATGATGAGGAGGAGGACCTATGCAAAGTGTTGTGCCAATGGGATGGGTGGCAGGTGGTCATGTCGCCTCAAGCACGTGGTACCCAAGCATGGGATGTCTTTCCCACGCTTGATCCTCATCTGACATAGATTACAAATAGCAACGGTGCGGTCTGCTGCACATTTCTTAAAGAACTCCCAGACAGCAGACTTCCTGTACATGTGCTTTGAGACAACAGCGCTCTGCACCTGAGCAGCTGTGACTTCTGATGCCTTAGACTGGCTACGGTTGGTCATAGAGGACGTTGTGCCTCGTGTTTGTTGTGCCTCCTCCTCACTTGACTCCTCTGTTCGATCAGGCACCCAGGTGGAGTCAGTGACCTCATCATCGTCATCAACCCCTATCTCCTCATCACTGGAGCCAACCTCGCAATATGCTGCAGCTGCTGGGGGAACAGGAGTGCCAGTTATTTGTGTGTCACTGGCACCCCCTTCCTCTAGGTTGATTTATACTCCCTTCCTCAACCTCAGAGATTGAATCAGAGCACTGTACTTGCTGCGCATCCTCAAGTAGCATGTCACTGTCATTGTAGTCAAACAATTCAGCTGACTCCTCCGTGTATGTTGGTGAGGCTACGGCAGGAGTAGCTGTGGACATGAGGCTGCATTAAATGCTTTGGCAGCTGAGGTGGACTGTAAACCACTACAAGCCTGGCTGGCAGAGGACTCGGAGGATGAGGATGGCCTGGTTAGCCAATCCACCAAATCCTCTGTATGTTGCTGCTGCTTAAGATGGCCAGCACCAGTTAGAAAGAATAAGTGTGCCCCTGCAGAGGATGTACCACGTCCACGATGACCAGAGGCACAGCCTCCCGACACAGAGGCTGCTTGCCCTGTTATCTGTGTCTGGGAGTGTCTGCCTGTCCTCTTTGGTCTTTCTGACATGGTGAGTGATATATAGATTAAAGATATACAGAACTCTGATTCAACTCAGTTATAAAAATTGGAGATATGCAGAACTCTGATTCAACTGTATTATCTAGATTAAAGATTTTCAGAACTCTGGTATAACTCCGTGAGACACCCTGGCAGCTGGCAGCCAGTGACAAGACACAGATTAAAATTCACAGAAATCTGCTACAAGTCTGTGAGACCCCCTGATAGGACCCCCTGATAGCTGGCAACAGTGACAAGACACAGATTACAATTCCCAGATATCTTGTAGAAGTGAGACCCCCCCAATAACTGCTGGCAGTGAGAACACACAGATTACAACAATTCCCAGATATCTTGTAGAAGTGAGACCCCCCCCAATAGCTGCTGGCAGTGAGAAAACACAGATTACAACAATTCCCAGATATCTTGTAGAAGTGAGACCCCCTCAATAGCTGCTGGCAGTGAGAACACACACTAACAGAACAATCTCCTCTCGAAAAACACGTGCTGGGGCTGCGAGGGACACCTTATATAGTGTGCTGTGGGAGTTAGCTCTGTGAGCCCATGATTGAGCCGTGATTGGCATAGTCTTGCACCTGTCTTGCACCTGACCTGTGGTCAGGTGCAAGGCTGTAGCCAATTACAAGCTTCAGGCCAGTGGAAAAGTGCATTGTGGTCCATTGTGGGCAAACATGCGGCAAACACGCGGAAATATTCGGAGTTCGGTGAACAGCTGAACGGCCGATGTTCGATGAGAACTCCGAACAGATCGAACCGAACAGCTCATCCCTAATATAGATATATATATAAAAATCAAGAGTATAGTAGTACGTGGTGATACCTTTTTTATTGGACTAATGTAACATTTATAAAACAAGCTTTCGAGAGTATTACTCTCTTCTTCATGTCTGGAAGCTTACTGATCAGTATCTTAGAATTTAACATTAAGGATCACTTGGGTTGGGGTAGGTGTCATAAATTGTGAGTCAAATGGTATGGTCAAAGTGGGAAAATAACCACATGAGCGATCTTAGGCCCATGAACCAACAGTGCTATAAAACAACAGAGATAAGATCATAACAACTTTAAAGAAAAAAAATTTAAATAACACAAGTCAGTGAAGGCTGAAAAAGACACAAAAAAGAAAAACAGAAAAGAGAACCCAGCACTAGCCAGAATTCTGAATGTTATGTGACGTTATGATAATGGGTTAGAAACCCAGAGTCCACATTGAGCCTTTTTTTATTGTGTTAAATATGTGATCATCTTCATTTCAAATTTTTTACGTTCACGATCACCTTTGAAATTTCCTTTGAGGATTTTAATTATGAGGTTTTGGATGGAGTGGCCTGTTAAATTGAAATAATGTCCCACTGGGGTACATTATGTATTTGCCTGGTGGTTCCTGATGGAGTGTCTGTGCAGGTTCTTCCAGATCCGGAGATGTAGTTTAAGGCTAATTTCACCAATATAGCAGCTCTTTTCACACGACGTGCACTGGATCATGTATACTGTTATGTATTGTGTATATATAAAGTTGTGTTAAGCCCTGCTTCAGTGGCAGTTATTTGTCAGTTGAGCCAATAAAATGGTTGTATCCTTGCTGTCTGTGATTACTGCAGCACAATATATAATAGTGGCAACGACGGATGGGATCCTGCAGAGGAGAGAGCTGCTGCTAACCTAGAGACTGAAATCATTGGATGTCAGATCGAGTAGAGAGCTCTGGTCAGACCACACTCCCCACCCTGCCTGCCAGTAAGACACACTGGAGGCACAGACGGACTTGAGGAATCCGCCCACTGGACTAAGTGCAGCCCAGCTCCAACTAGGGATGTGCGTTTCGGGTTTCGGAATTTCGGAATTTTCACGAAATTTCCCGATTCGTGTTTTCGGATGCGGACGATTTTCCGAAAATTTTTAGATCCGGAAATGGCAGATCCGAAAATTTTTCCGAGCCGAAACGAAATATTTTCTGAATTTTCGAATGGACTTGAAATGTGTCAAATCGAAATTTATTTTCACTCTATTCATGATTTCGGTTCCATTCATGATTTCGGTTCCAGTTGTTTTATTCTGAAATCGATGATGACTGTCCACTTCAAAGTTGTTGGGAAATTCAGGAGTGATCTTCAATACTCTATGTCCAAGACTTAACCAAAAGGACATCTCTTGGTGAGGTTAATTAAGAGGTTAACACCTGTCCTGGCCAAACCTCTGCAGGAACCCAAGATCCTACCCCCTAACCATATAACAAAACTGTAAAAAACAGTTCACATTTTTTTCCTCTAAATAATTGGCAGATCCTGCTGACAGCCTCTGCTATATATATGTGAATTTACACGCGAGCAGCTCCTCCTCTTTGGTTCAGGACTACCAAACTTTGAAACGAGGAGAACAGAGGTTCCGAAAAATACGAAAATTTCCGAAATCTCAAAGTCGATACAAAAAACGAGCTAAGTGACCCGAAAATACGAAAAAGGTCGATATTCCGAAAAAAAAATGTACACGAAAAACGAGTCGAACCGAACCGAATCGAAACAGAAATCGGTCGAAACGAGCCGAATCGAAAAGTTTAAACATCCGAACGAGCCGAACCGAATTGAACCGAAAAAAAAATCGGTGCACAAGCCTAGCTCCAACCGCAGTAGTACAGGCATTAACCAGCACCACAGGGGCCTTCTCAAAATGGCCAATCTGGGAAGACTCAACGAGTTCGATATTACTCACCCGGAACAGTGGATCTCATATGTCTCCCGAGTAGACAACTACCTAAGGGCTAACCGGGTCACGGACGACGGCCTAAAGGCAGCAACCCTACTATGTGTCTGTGGACAAGCCACATTTGATATTGCTGAAAACTTGATGGCACCGGCAAGCATAGAGACTATGGCCTACGCAGACCTCAAGAAAAAATTAAGCGAACATTTTGAGCCTAAACTCTCGGTCATCGCCTGGCGCCATGCATTCGAGCAACGTGAACAGAGATCCAGGGAATCTGCAGCAGAGTTTGTGGCCACTCTTCACCAAGCTTCACGCCAATGTGAGTTTCCTGATCTGGAAGACCGACTCAGAGACAGACTCATTTGCGGCCTACGTAATAGAGAATTACAGCAGCGCCTATTCGCCATGGAGAAACTGACTTTCCAAGGCGCATTGAAGGAAGTCATGGCGGATGAGGCTGTCAGGGGGGCCATGAAGATTCTCCCACCACAAACAACACACACCAGCCCCCCAGCGATCCACCAAGGGACTGCAGAAGGCTCGGAAATGGGCAGTGAGATTGAAGAAATCGTTCGCTTGCGGAGCGAGCCACTCAGACGGCCACGCTCCATAGAGAAAGGAACTCCCCTACAGAGCTGCGCAAGTTGCGGGGGACAGCATGAAAGAGCAGAGTGCAGATTCCGCACAGCAGTATGCCGTGCCTGTGGGAAGCAAGGGCACATTGCCAGAGTTTGCAGAAGTCATCAGGGAAAAAGGCCCCAGGACAGAACAGAGTTGAAAACTGCTCGGGGAGGCGTAGCATCCAACGCACAGGGGCCCAAAGTCCCGTCAAAGAGAAGATAAGACTAAACCTAAAACTTCAAGGGGTCCCATGCTCCATGGAGTTAGATACTGGATCGGCTCTCTCCATTATTTCCTCTACCACTTTCAACCATATTCACAACCGTAGCCGATGGCAGATTCCGCTCAAATCATTGGACTTAGTACCGACAGACTTCCAGAATCGCCGTGTTCCCGTAAGAGGCGAAGCCACCGTTAGGGTACAATTCAGAGAGTTCGAGGGTGCCCTCAGTGTGGTGGTCGAAGAGGGGCCGCGCACCAGCCTTCTAGGACTGGACTGGTTTGAGGCCCTGGGCATCAGGGTAACGGGCATCCATCAAACCCAAATAACCAATCTAGAAGCGGTATGCCAAGAATATGCTGACGTATTCAGCACTGAACTGGGACAATACAAAGGGGCACCCATTGCACTCAACCTTGATCCAGCAGTAACTCCAATCCGATTAAAACTGCATAGGGTTCCTTTTGCATTGAAGCATAAAATTGATGCAGAACTAGACAAGCTGGTACAGCAAGGAGTGCTCCAACCCGTGGACAGTGGCCAGTGGGAGACTCCCATAGTGACCCCAGTTAAGCCTAACGGGGATGTTCATATTTGCGTTGACTACAAGTGCACCATAAAGAAGGCACTACAGCAGCATGCTTACCCTGTGCCAGTGATAAGCCACATCCTCGCCTCGCTCCAGGGAGGCCGATTGTTCGCTAAGCTAGACCACGCTACCGCGCAAGCACAAACAATAGTTACACACAGAGGAGCATTCCAAGTGCGCAGATTGCAGTTTGGGGTAAGCGTAGCACCAGGGTTGTTCCAAAGTATTATGGAACGGACACTGAAGAGCACCCTCTATTGGTCAGTATTGTAAGTGCATGCTCTTATAACAGTAAAAAAAACAATATGCTAACTTTACTTTAACGTAAGAGGTGTAATTGCACCCTCTATTGGTTGCTATTGTGAGTGCACACTCCTAGTACAGAAAAAACAGTTTGTGAACTTAGTTCTAGAAGTAAAGAACATAAGTGGAATTATTTTGGCAGAGAAATCGTGGGAAAGGGTGTCTCTATAATAAAAATTATATCCTAAAGACCAAGTGTAGCAACAGTGCCCAAAAGGGGTTGCAGGGAAATTGGAAAATTAGTTTCAATGAAGCAGTAGTTATTTGTGTGATGTTCCTGATCGAGGACGATCTATTTTTTTACCAAATTTAAAAGAAAATAAAGAGATTTGTTTTGTTTTGTTTTTTTCTACAACATTTATTATAATCTTTGCCAGTAATATGCAGAATCAGCAAAAGGGTAAATGAAAAAGATATTGGAGGGACAGCATTTGTAAATATCACAGTGAGACCATGCAATGTGTATTTTAATTGGTAAACATAAGTATAAATAGTGAAACTCTATTCTCCTATATATCGATAATCAAATGCGTACATTGTGACTGTGTAACCCTGTGTATATCTGGCTCTGATACTAGCCAGTGCCTCACCAGCCACTGACCTCACCGCACGTCACTGATATATATATAGATTGATACGAGGGAGAGTGCAGAAATCTTATGAGTTCTGGGTAAGTTTGTCTGGAATGGACAGCCCTCACTAACTCATGTTTTATATGTTCTATATGCCTCTCCCTTTTTCACATAGGATTATTCAGCAACTGCACTGAGGACTTTGCATGTTTACTGTCCTTTAACACATATATAAATCATAATCAGCCAGTACTGCCACTATATTAACCCTTTACACGCCCGATCTTTATAAGATATCCATAGCAGGTCTTGGGATATTTAGTTGAATACACTTAGCTGTACCTTATCTGGTCAGACTCAGCCCTACTGCCTCTTATATTTCCCCATATGTATAAAACTTTAGCAATCTGGTATATAGTGAGATTCTGTAGGCAGGTTTGACCGTAAACTTGGGTATATTGCGAGCTTCACCCGGCATGGAATACGATTGTGTTTTTTTAAATGTATTTCACGTTGTATTTCACCCCTGCAGGGTGTCAGGGAGGGCAGCTGCTCCTCGGCCTGGCTTATCTCCTCTCACATCCGCAGGCACGTGCTTGTGATGGTGCTGCGTGAGGAGGGAGCGGGGTAAGTGAGCTGGAGGCTTCCCAGACTCCGAGCCATGGGAAGCAGGTGCAGCCATGATGGTGGGAGGGCTCCCCTCCTCTCCCTGTTGTCACATGGAGGGGCGGGGCTTTTGTC
Organism: Leptobrachium leishanense; assembly: GCA_009667805.1. Classification (NCBI taxonomy): domain Eukaryota; kingdom Metazoa; phylum Chordata; class Amphibia; order Anura; family Megophryidae; genus Leptobrachium; species Leptobrachium leishanense. Next base: position 35,196 of record RXON01003748.1, read on the forward strand.
AGCCGGGGGTGGGGTTTCTCCTCTGCCCACTCAGCGCTGATCTCTCCCTACAGAGAGACAGCGCTGAGAGAGCAAGCAAACACACCAAAGGCTGGCCCTGGTTGGTGTCACCACCAAAGAGGGTGTCACCACCAAAGAGGGTGTCACCCGGTGCGGCCCGCCCCCACTGCCAATAGATCCTAATCAGTATCCCTTGTTGGTAATTCCTCCTCAATGGCTGTCAGTCAGCGTACCTCAAGGCTCTGTCCTGGGTCCTCTGTTCTTTTCCATCTATGCCTCCTCACTTGGCAAACTCATCACCAGTTATGGCTTCAAGTATCACTTATACGCAGAAAAACCCAGATCTACCTCTCCACTTACGATCTCTCTCCTGCTAATGACTGTCTGGTATCTCGGCCTGGATGGCCTATCACTACCTGAAGATCAATATGTCTAAAACCGAGCTCCTTCTAGTTCCCCCCTCTAACTCTAATCTGATTTCTGACTTTTCTATAACCTTTGACGGTATCACTATCCTTCCTTCAGCCCAAGTCCGCTGCCTCGGAGTGACTCTCGACTCCAATCTTTCCTTCAACTCCCACATTCAATCACTCTCCCCATCTTGCCGCAATCACCTCCGCAATATCACCAAAATTCATCCATTTCTTACTGCCGACACCACCAAACAACTTATCCACTCACTTGTTATCTCCCGTCTGGACTACTGCAACAACCTCCTGACTGGCCTTCCTCTTTCCCTCCTCTGCCCCCTGCAGTCCATCCTAAATGCATCAGCCCAGCTCATCCATTTAACCCGTCGCTCTGTGTCCGCTGCCCCTCTATGTGAATCCCTACACCCTAACCAATTCACAGAAGAATTAAATTCAAATTACTCATCCTGACCTACAAAGCCCTCACTAATTACTAAATACACCCATTCCCGCTCCCCACTACCGGTCCTCACTAATCACCAAATACACTCCAGCCCACCCCCTGTGTTTCAGCAATGACCTGCTCCTGGCAACGTCCATCATTACCTCTTCACGTGCCAGACTGCAGGACTCTTCTTGCGCTGACCATGTGGAACGCGCTTCCTCGTCTTCTCAAACTGTGCCCCAAGCTGGCTTCTTTTAAAAACTTCCTAAAGACACTACTGTTTAGGGACGCAGACCACCTAACTCCAGAAAAAAATCCAACAATCCAATAACTGTCCTCATCTCTCTCTGCATTAACACCGATTGATTGAAGACGACTCTATATTCGTTTACTGTTGCTAAAATGTTGAACATGAATTTAGCCATTAAACCTTTCTTTGAGATTATTTCTTGAACTATAAACTTTATAATAAATGGTGTGTTTCTCCCATTGTCCTTTATAGGTAACTTTCGTCCTCTCAATGAGGCCGTGAAATGGAGTCACAGTTACATCGAGATTTTGGAAATGTCGGAAAACATGGAACCAAATCGCACGGATATTGTAGTTCCCATATATATTTACTTGTGAGTACCACCTATACCCGGACATTAAATGTCAGTGGTTAAAGATATTCATCGCTGTAGGCAGGGCCAGCCCAAGATATTTTGCTGCCTGGAGCAAAGGCTGAATGCTGCCCCCCCTAAAATGACACCCACACACCCTGAATACATGGAGGAGCTCCTAAAAACACACCCGCACACCCTGAATATATGGAGGAGCTCCTGAAAACACACCCGCACACCCTGAATATATGGAGGAGCCCCTAAAAAGACACCCGCACACCCTGAATATATGGAGGAGCCCCTAAAAAGACACCTGCACACCCTGAATATATGGAGGAGCCCCTAAAAAGACACCCACACACCCTGAATATATGGAGGAACCCCTAAAAAAACACCCAAATCCTGAATGTATGGAGGAGCCCCTAAAAAAAGACACACCCTGAATATATGGATATATTTGCCCCCAGCTCACATGGATATATATATTTGCCCCAGCTCACATGGATCTATTGCCCCCAGCTCACATGGATATATATTGCCCCCAGCTGATATGGATATATTACCCCCAGCTCATATGGATATACTACCCACCAGCTCATATGGATATATTGCCCCCCAGCGCATATGGATATATTGCTCCCCAGCTCATATGGATAAATTTCCCCCAGCTCATATGGGTATATTGCCCCCAGCTCATATGGGTATATTGCTTTCTTCTCCGGGCCAGGAGGCGATCGGCCGCTGACATGCAGCTTGGCCACTCGCTGGAAACCACCTGACCAGCTGCGCAGCTGCGTTCTCGGGAGATTGTGCACTGGTCCGGTGGTTCCTCTCCCAGGCGAGCGGCCAAGCTGCATGTCAGCGGCCGCTCGCCTCTAGGGAGAGGAACGCTGGCACCGGTGGCCATTTTAAAGAGGCAAATCCACTCGGCGGCGCTGCCCTTGTGCTCCGGCGGCAAAGATGCTGCCGTGGCACAACAAAAAAAATAGTGCAGCTGCTGCGGATTTTGGCGCTTTAAAATTTGCCCGCCTGCAGCAAGTGCACCGCACTGCTCCATCATCGGGCCGGCCCTGGCTGTAGGAGAAAACAATTCTGCTTTACCCCTTCACTCCCAAAGTCGAGCTAACTCGATTTTGTATTGTAATTCATTGAAAAGCATCCATTACCATATCAAAACCTCATTTGCATGTCTTTTTCACGCGAGATTAGTGTGCTCCCTGTGAAGATACAAAATCCTTTGTTTTATCTCTCTTAGTTATCCTGTCGAAAGATAAAACAAGCTGCAAATAGCATTCCTAAACCTCACCATGGCAAAAAGTTCAAACATTTTGCTGCTGCATTACAATAACCAGGGATTTGGCAGAATAGAGGGAGAGCTGTGGGGACAGTCACTGCTGTACAGGGATAAGATTCAGGAGGTTATGAAGAGGTCTGAAGAGCAGCAACATGTAGGTCTTGACAGATTGATGAAAAAGGCTACAATGTTGGCGCACTGGTTAAATGGAGGAATAACCTTTTTTTTGCAAATATCAGACATGCACATGTCTAAACGGCTGATCAGTGTAATTGACCTGAGTGCCTTCACTCCTCTCCATTCTTCATTGTGGATGCCTCAGAGGGCTGATTCAGCTGTCCGAGTGCAAGAGTTTAGTCCCACCCAGAACCATAGCATGGAGTACAGGTTAGGTCCCAGCGATGGCTCTCAAAGTGATCTGGTATTGAGAGGAATTGGATCGGCTGGACACTCACTCATGCGTCCAGCCTATAATAGCATCATTAGTACAAATGTCTCAGCAGCACGAAACTTAAACATTACACAGCCCACCTCCGGTCACGTGACAGACCTATGTCCTGGTGTTGCCTGATGCGTCAAATGAGTATATGTTAGTGATTATTAATAAGTCAGCACAGACAAACGCTCAGCTCTGTTATCACATGTGCCTGTTTTACTCTAATCACTCTGATCTCTTTTTTGTTGCCAAGTGCTGATCTGTCATTACCCAGACAAGAAGTAGAGGATCTGAAAACATTCCTGAAAACGTGCCACAAAATGAGCGGCGAGTAATTCTTTACCTTGATATGGAAAAAATCCACATTGCACACTAAGGGCCCTATTACAATCTTCATGCAAATGTCTGCGTTCGGCGCAAAAACGCATTAACGTGAGGGGTAAAACCCATTGCACAGAACGTCGTATTACAAAGTCAGCGAAACAAACGCACGTAATCGTCTAACGCGGGTGAACCTGCGCGAACCCTTTGCGAGCGTACTGTACTGCGCGCGTCCTATACTTAACATTGTGAGCGCAAATGCGTTTGTGCGCTGGTATCCGGATGGTATTACAATCTATGCGCAGTTTGTAACGCACAGCCTTTGCGCGCATAATTTTAGCAACTCCTAAAAGCTGGTGTTAATGGCAAATTCTATCAACCTGCCGAAACCAAATACACCAGCCCAAAAAAACAATACGCAGCAACGTATAGTTACATGTACACATTCTACTCATACCAAACCAATAAAATGGAGAAGTTGTGTGTGCATTTATTATTGCTGCAACATACTGTATATGCTCAGATTGACTTTGACAGGCGCAAAAACTTAACGAGAGACAATTGTGGTTCTCAATTCTGATTGGCTGAATATCGTGAAAAAACAGTCCGCACACCGATTTCTGCGCACAAAGGTACTGCGCAGCATTTGTGCGTGTCTGTTTTACACGCGTTATTGCTCGACGGATATAAAAATGCACGAGGATTGTAATTCCAGCGTTGATTTACGCACGTTAACATTTAACGCTGGGCGCACAAATTCATGCGCTGCGCGAGCGTTTTAACGCGAAGATTCTAATAGGGCCAAATTACATTCTTCACGCAAACGTTAACACTCACCTGCGTGAGTATTAATGTTTGCTGTGGTGTTTACCGCATATTACAATCCAAACGAGTGAAGAAACCCGTTTGTGTTTGGTACCTTGTGCTTTTCAGTGCGAGGTTATTGTACTTTGTGCTCCCTATGTTTAAAATGGGGAGCACAAAGTGTTAATCAGCGCTGGATTACAATGTCCCAGCACTGATTAATGCCTGGCTCTGGTCAGCGAAAAGTTAACCAAAGCCAGGACTTGGTGTTAACGGATTCTGCAGAAGTGGAATCAGTTAACACCAGGCTAAAAAATAAAAAAACAAATCCTACACTCACCCTCGGCGTCCCGCGGCAAGTACCGCGGCTCCAACCGCCTCCTCCGGCCGGCGGGAGCATGGAAAGACTGGGGGGAAAAGTCCCCCCAGTCTCTCCCTGCATATCACTACGTGGACCGGACGGATCTCGTGAGGCGAGATCCGGCTGGTCATGTGCCTGGCAGGGGGGAACTCAATGGAGTCCTATGGACTCCATCGAGTGGATGCTCGCGGCTGCACTCAGCGCTGCCGCGAGCATCCAGGCTTTTTACACGCGGTAACAATGCAGGCAGCATTTTTTGCGCCTGCATTGTAATCCAGCGTTAAAACGCGGGCGCAAGGGGGAAAACTGCAGGTGCAGTTTTTTCTTCCTTGCACCCGCGTTTTAACGCGAAGATCGTAATTTGGCCCATAAATAGGTAACTAAACATGGATGATAGCTATCCAAGTATTATATACAGTGAAAGGCCGGGGGAGCTTGGCTTCACCAGGTTGCTCTAAGGAAGAGCAGACCAGCACCTACTCCAAATGTAAATACCACAAATAACTAACAAACGGACGGACTTAAACCATCACAGCCATAAAGTACAGACTATAACTGTACCTGACCCAATCCTATTAACCCGAGTAGGCAAGACACAGGGTTAATCCCAGTAGGCTAACCCGAATGAGCCCCAGACTGAAAGGTTGGAAACCCTAGACTGGTCCTCAAGGCCTCAACAGGTGTCACCCCTGCTGTTTGCAGGAGCTCGCGTTAGTGAGGTCTGGCCTGGAGGGTGGAAGGATTCGAGAAGGCAGCTGCCCACAAAGAGAGCAGATGAGGGATTGCGCTGCTCTCTCCATCGTGGTTTCTGGGGTGAGTATGGGATTTTATAATGACCTTAGAATTATGTGTTAAGTGATTGTGCTGAAGCAAAATCCCTTAACACCAGCTGTAAAATATGCTATTCATTTCTTAATGTTTCCACAACAGTGCAGGGAGATCAACGTGTCTCTACAACCGGCCACGGAGATCAATATGCCTTTACAAATGGCCAGGGAGATCAAAGTGTCTCAACGAATGGCCAGGGAGATCAACATGTCTCCACAAATGGCCAGGGAGTTCAAAGTGTCTCCACAACTGGTCCAGCCACATATGTCTGATCTGCAGCTTTCTGTTGCAGTCCAGGCAATTGTAGTTGGACTTTTTGGTTGTGTTCCAAATCTGCCTTTGGGCCATGATAAGTCACTCCAACATCCATCCACAACCCTTGCCCTTCTCTTTCCAGGTCCCAGTCTGGTTCTGCTTTCCAGTTTCCTTATTATTACTTTTTTTTTTAGGAATCTTCCCTATCGTTGTCATCACCAACAAAAGCTGTAGAAATCCAATCACGTTGGAAGAGACATTCAAGACTATGGGAGCCAAGGTGTTCTCTGTGGAAAATTACACCAGCAAAGACCATATGCCAATACAGATGAACCATATCAACATCCTAAACGTTCTGAAGACCGCTTTAGATGAAGTTAAATTCTATATGGAAAACGAGAGGAACCCCATACAAGAACACAAAGAGAGGAGGAGATTACTGTTGAAAGCAGCACGAGATGTCTTTGTGGAGGAACAGCAAAAAGAATACAAAGAACGAGAGTTCAGGAGAACATAGAAATAAACCAAAAGAGCAAGTTGAAGGAAAGTCTGTGTGACACAATGAAATGGCATAATAATTCTGATTATAATATTATATATGATGATAAACATAAATTTAAAAAAATTCTAGTATATCGGTAATATAGTCTCATACCGCTCATAATAATGCAAGTTTGTACAAATCAGTAGATATGTGCACACCACAAAATTTTGTTTTGGAGGAATGGATTTGTTCTAAAACAAAATTAATTTAGTTGATCACGAAATTAATTTCTATTCTTCATATTACACAAATTTAATTTGTCCGAATACATCTCTGAGTGCTGAGATTAACTGTTACTGTAATTCTCAGCGCAATGTCAGCTCATGCTTAGAATTACAGTTACTGATCACAGTGCTCAGACACTCTAATATCATTGATTAATTAGGCAAAAAAAGAAATACAAGTAAGAGAGTTACACCAATTGAGGGTCCAAATTGGTGTAACTCTCTTTCTTGTACTTTATTACGTATATGTACGATCGATATATCGTGAGACCATCCATCCGGCCAAAATTCGGGGATTGCCCTTTTCCAATATGGCGGTGGGGACTTCATATTGGCTGACCAAGGACTGATAACGACCTTTTTGATGGGAATATCGTGAACCGGAAGTGCCCCAACCAGGGGTCAAGTCGAGGGGGAACACGTGGGAACGGAGTTCCTGCACTAATTTTGCAGAGGGAACGGAGTTCCCTTTGGTCCCATACTCTATAAAGCTTGTAGTCAGGTGTTCAATCATATCTTTCTCTATCAGATATTTTTGCTATATTCCACATATTTATTTATTTATTCATAAAGTATTTTACCAGGAAGGAGACTTTGAGATTTCTATCGTTTTCAAGTATGTCCTGGGTTTAAGAAATTGAATTGTTACAGTAGGTACAGAAATAAAAGTAACACAAACGGTTAGGCAGGCATATTATGGATATATACACACACAGGCAGGTACAGTAGGTACAGAAATACAAAGTAATAAAATGCAAGATATTAAAAAAACACAAATATACAGATTAAGACAGAAAATAAATATGTAGGAAATAAAGTCACTGTGTTACATGTTTACAGGTGCATTCTGTATTGAGGTATGTTAATAGGGAGCTCTTGAGTGACATAAGACTGAAAGATTTGATGGCATCTGGGAGGTTATTCCATATTTGTGGTGCTCTGTAGGAAAATGAGGATCGAGCCACTTTCTTTTTGTATTGTGGTATTGCAAGTAAGGTGCAGGTCCTGGATCGGAGGTTATAGGATGAGGGAACTGCTGAGGGAAGCAGCCTATTCAGGTAGGGTGGCAGCTTCCCAGAAATGCTCTTAAACACCAGGTTGGAAAGGTGAAGGGTGCTTCTGGATTAGAGCGATGGCCAGTTTAGGTCTTTTAACATGTCACAATGGTGGGTCATGTAGTTACATTGTAGAACAAAGCAACAGAATGAGTTATACAATGTAGTAAGTTTCTGAAGGTGTGTTTGCGGGGCAGCTGCATATACTACATCTCCGTATTCAATAGCCGGCATAAGCATTTGTTGTACAATCTGCTTTCTTATTGACATATATACATTTAATATATCAGATCTGAGTGTGTTTGTGTTACGTGCGAGGTGATAATTGCTTATTGGGAGACAGAAATCCTGGCGAGTTCCCACACTTCTTTTTTTAGGACTTGATCCCTGGCCCCAACTCATTGACATCAGCCTGGAAGGTTCCCCTATGCCGAGATGGAGACGTGTGGATCCAGGGAGCGAAGAGAGTGGTTCCGGTCCGTGGGTTCCCATGTGACGCTTCCTGTATCGTCTGATGGACAACCCCTTCCGGATCATTGAACCGGATGGACTTTGCGGGACGCTTTAGTTTCGTTTCCACGTTTTTTCGTTTTTTACGTCATTATGATTGTTTTTCTTTTTTGAGGGGTTTATTGATGTGGAATTGGGTATATAAGAGGGGTAACGGATGGATCCCTCATTCTCCTGATGAAGTCTACATGACGAAACATGTTGAGCGGTACCTATAGACAATCTGGGTCAGCGGGAGTTGGTGACGTTATGCTCCATTTGTTTTAAAATTTTGTAAGTGCAATAAAAACGCTGGTTTTTATCTTTTGCTTGGATATCTACACTATTATTATTCTCTCTTTAAGGCTATCAGTCTGGAGAATTCAAGAACCTGCTATGTGTCTTCCTAGTATTGGCAGCTTGTGAGTGGCTCAGTCTGCACTTTGTGCTCATTTTGGCTGGGGGGCATCACCCTATGTGTTTTTGTTTATATATTTGTTTATATAGTTTAACCCCTTAACGCCGCAGGACGTACATCTACGTCCTGCATTAGGCGGGCTTTGACGCCGCAGGACGTAAATGTACGTCCTCGGCGTTTAGAGCCCCCCCGGGAGATACTCACCTTCTCCGGTCACTTCCCACGCTGTTCTGACTCCCCCGGAGTCAGATCAGTGTGATCCCTCCTCCGGCGTTGTGACGTCATCGCGCCGGTGGCGCGATGACGTCAGTTTCAGGCGTCCCCCCCCCCGCCGGAGCAGGGGAAGCGCCTGGAGGGGAGGGATCCTTCGGATCCCTCTATCTCCCGATCGCTTGGTCCCCGGCGGCTGTGGCCAGCATCGCTGGAAGGGTCACAGCCTGACCTTTCCAGCGATGTATGGGGGGTTAACCCCTTAGTTGCCAGGTCGCGACCGGGCACTAATTTGTGCCCGATCGCGGCCTATTTCCGGTGGGGGCCGCCATCTTGGATGGCAGCCCCCACCTCTGGGTCACCCCCGGTCAACTGACTCATCGCGCCATGCGCGATGATGTCAGTTAACCGGGAACCCCCTTGCTGCAAAGGGATTTCCTATGGAAATCCCTTGCAGGAGATAGGGGGGTTCTTTGAACCCCTTTATCTCCTGATCGGTGGCAGCTAGGGGGTCATGGCTGATATTGCTGGAAAGGCCAGAGCATGGCCTTTCCAATGATATCAAACATGACCATGGTAAAAGTAAAATAAAAGTGTAAAAAAAGTAAAAATAAAAATAATAAAAAAATAATAAATTAAATAATAAAAAAATAATAAATATAATAATAAAAAAATTTTTGTTTTTTTTAATGCAGCACTATTGTTCACATTTCAATTATAATGTGAACAATGATGCTTCACTAATGATATTTTTTTTTTGGGGGGTTTAGCTAAAATCACGCAATTTCTCCCCAAAAAAAAATGTCCTAATTTTTTTAACAAATCTACCCAATAGAATATGACCGCAGAGCCTCGGATAATAAAATTTAAAAAAAAAAACACTTTACACACTGTGGAAGATTGAAATTTTATTGAAAATTCACATTTTTTTTAATTTTTTGTTATAGCATTTTGGCAGGGCATGACATATACATATAATAATGATATATTATTAATCTGCCGAGTCTGCCGGAAAGAACGATATATAATTTGTCTGGGTGGTATAAGAATACGTGACTTAAAAATGGTCAAAATGCGCTTAGCAAACTTCTACTTCCGAAACAGCGCCGAAGTTGTAAAATTACTCCCGTCCTTAAGGGGTTAAAATCCTTTAAGATCCTTCGTAGTCACATATACTGTTGAAACTTAATTAGAATTAGTCATAGGTACATCCTGTACCAAGAGGCCCTTTTCCTTCCCCCACTTGATGCGGTGCAGAGAAAATAAAAAATCTTTCTGCTATCAATGTAAACCATATGTGGTTAAGTTTAACTATCTCTGACGTGGCAAATGTATTCGCGACATTTTAACTCTGACTTGATCTGTTTCATGATTGGCTGTTGTACCACACTCTTGTGTTCTATATTAAAGCCTAATAAACAGAAGTATGCTGAGAGCAATTCTACGTTACATCCTGTGTGGGTGTCTTTTTTGCTCTCCCATAGGCCGATGTAGCGCTGCGATGGCTAACAGGGTAATTCAAAGAGAATCGAAAAGTCACCGCACGTTCGGTGACTTTTCGTTGTCTTCAATTCGGTTCGATTTGCTGATCCCATTACGGCGACCCTGCGGTGTATTCAGCAAGCACCACAGGGCCGCCGTAATGCAGGGAAAAGTCGCCGCAAACCCGCCAAAAACTCACCGCAAAACCCAACGAAGGCACACCGAAAACCTGCAAAAACATCTAGATTAAAGCCGCCGAAAACGCCGGAAAAACCTGAGCAGGAGCCGATCACACGCAGAGCAGCCGCCAGAAAAAGCCGACACCGCAGACGAATGGAGTGAGAAAGAAAAAACTGTTCGCTTGAATGTTTGAAAAGTGAAAGGCTGTTTGCAAACAAACTACTGAGCGAAAATGTCTGAAATTTACATGAGGTCCAAGGAATGATAATAAAATGGGCTGTTACAGAAAAAAGATAAATTTTTTTTGAAAAAAAATCCCGAAAAATCCTAAAAAAATCTATGAATAAAGAGACTCTTTACTGCAGAATATTATAATGAACGGTTTATTAGATATTGAATTAAAACAGGAATATTTTTAACATTTAAGCCTATGGGATTCGCCTGAATAAATCTGTCGAATTAAACCACCGAATGGCAGGGCAATTCAGCAACTTTTCACTGCTGGGTTTTGCTCTCTGAATAGCCGAAGCATTGCTTTTTTATTGGGATTCACTGCCCTCGAACAGGCACCGAACAGGCACCGTATGTGCAGGCAATTCACCAGGATTTGGCGAATAACCTGCTCTCTGGATAGCCGAATGGCCAAGAAAGGTAACCGAACGCTGGTTTTCAGTGTTCGGTTACCTATCAGCAGCCATTCGGATCTCTTTGAATAACCCTGTAAGTCTTTATGGTGAAACGGACCGACAGCAGCAACAGAGATTTAACTTGCTTGTCTGGTAAATATGAATAGAAATATTGATTTTATTTATTTGTTTATTTAAAAGTCTCATCAAAAATCAGAAGCTCTAGGAAAAGCAGCCATGTGACAGTGACTCTTAGAAAACAAAAAGTTAACCCCAGCCAGGGAACATCAGCAGAAAAGCCAGCAAGATTAGCTGAAAAAGGCAAATAGTCAACATCAATAAACAGAGGGGGGGGTCATCAAAAATTAAGGTGTTTCACTGCAAAAAGTAAAGGGTGCTCTCAGCCAGTGTCCCGGAACGGCCACATATGCAGAACAGGTAAGGTGAAGCCAATAAGGCCCAGCCAAGCTGTGAGTATCAGGGCCATCAGAGCAAGCAGGTCTCCACCTGCAGTGCAAAATCCTCCAGCATTATGGGATAAGGCCGCAGGCGGTGCCACTGCAGGGGATGGCAGGAGGGGTTCCAAACGGTGCCTCTGTCTTCTCAGATAAGAGGGGGAACTCCACCGCCACCGAGAACCTGTTGGCACAGGCAGGCATTGCCAGCGCATCCGCCGTCTCCACTCAGATAGGCAACCCTAGACAATCGGGTACTCCCTGGTCACACCCCAGGGACAGCTCCTCCACTGAAGAAGCGATCAGCAGGATCTTGCCATCCGGCACACCAGCTCCATCCAGCAGTACACCGGCCTCCACCCTCACCGGTACTTCATAGCCACTAAGGACCAGTGCAGTATCTTGGCCTAGGCCGACAAGGCCTAGGGCGGCACTTTCCATTGGCCGGCGCCCACAATACTCCTCCCCAGCCGGGATCAGAGGAATTCAGCTCCTCCTTGCCAGAAGCTAACGTGAGACACAGCTCTTGGCAAGCCGCCAGGTTCAGAGCAGGCAGACCAGCAGACGCAGTGTTAGCCTGTCCCATCACAGGAAGCAGATTGTGGCCCTGCCCCAAAAGCACGTGGCTGGTGCAGGGAGGGTGGAGCACCAAGAGCTTGCTTGCAGATACTCCAAGGTCAGGCCCAGCATGGATGATAGAATGCTCCTTACTTCGCCTTTCACCAGTCAAAGGATCCAGAGGCAGCAGAGAGGACTCCTCATTTTAATTGCTGCAGCTGGAATGGAGGGATCATACAGGGTGAGTCAGGGAGGAGAAGGTGCTGGAGGAGAGGGATTTACCTGCAGAGGGAGCCAGAGCCATTGCACACAGACATGTCCCACCCACGCAGAGCTCACAGAGCTTGTGATCACACCTATATCCTCAAACTCTCCTACACCCCTCCAATCTCCACAGGGACAGTGATACTCCCAGCATGCCCCTCCCCCTCAGGGCCGGGAAGCCACCCATCAGGTATATGTACAACCTGGTGTAAGATAACTTTGACTCTAGGGTCCCCCTGCACAGTGAGGAAGCCTTCCAGCAAGACGTCCACTTCCAGGCCAAGGAGATTGTTACATCCTCAGCCTCTGCTGTGCTTCCTGGGGGGGTCTGGGCAGGGTTCAGTGCCACTGGCTAGTCAGGTGCCAGCACATTGTAATGGCCAAGTGGTGTCTGAAGGGGTGGGGCCTGACGTGGTCACGAGGAGCAGTTGGATTTAAAGCAGGGCGTGAGGAGTTGCCTCGTCGCCCTGACGTGGAGTTCAGTTCCCGCATCGCTGAGTTATCCTTATTGCTGTTTAAGTTGCCGACCCGATTTTTTCTGATTCCTGCTCCTGATTTTGACCTGGCTTGTTTTTGACTATTCTCTTGCTTCTACCATTTGCGGTTGCCAGTATTGTGTGTTGGTGGATTAACCCTATGTTTGCTGCTGGGACTTTCACTCTCTATCTGGGATTATTCCCATCTCGCTCTGGGGTATCATTTGTGGCCTCATCGGGGTACTGTTTAAGGCCCAAAGTTCATGATTCATTGCTACGAATTTATGTGCAAACCGCGGTAGAGAAATACTGTTTATGTTCTGCATATGATTATTGCGCTCAAACCGTCAAGTATACCCAGGTCTGTAGTAGCCATATACCCATATGTGTCAGCTACCTCTGATAACTGCAAGGTAATTCTTACCTGCTGGAGCTTATCGGCTAATGCTAAATCTGTCCATTCGGTAACTGCCCTGCAGTCTGAACAATTCATTGACAGTCAAACGAATCATTGTGTTTCTGAACGGGCTCTAAGTTGTCTGGTCTTGAAACCTGTGGAACTTAGTAGCAAATCAGTTGTCCTTTTATGCTCCTTGGCTTTTGGAGCATTGGTTTGTGTATATCAAATATATTGAAACCATCAAACAGATATTTCTGTCCAAAAAGATCTCAACCTTGCTACTCTTGTGGAAGCGCTACTGCGCCGTTACAAGTCCTAAGACCTAATATGGATCAGACAGATTTATCTGTATTGAAATCTAGGCTGGGTGAACTGATTACTAAGAATTATACCCTTATCCTCTTCTTACACTTTTTCCCATGTAAGTTACCTTTCTTAAACCTACTACCCCCACCCCTACCCCCTCCCCTCCTTCCCGCAAATGAAAACACAACAAGTTGGCATTTTGAAAAGGTCACGTCTTTTATTACTTAAGGCCAAATTCCTAGCCTCTAAGGCAGAATTATTATTATCGATCCTCGTATGCCAAATACGCTACGCCAGATAACACTGGCAGCCAGATAACACTGGCAACTGCAATGCACCACAAGCATTGCCCAGAAATAGCGCCCCACGTGGCTAAGCAAGATGACCACACGTCTGCTCAGTGTATTTTTATGGCAGATAGCAGCCGAGAGGATCTGCAAACCAGGAAGGCACCTGAGCCTGGCCATATGAAACCACACTCACCCCGTACCCTGCAGATCCTCCCCCCACTATCGCCCTCCAGTGCCAGGCCGCCTATTTCACAGCTCCTCCCTAACCTAAACCATGTCCATCTTAAGCGCAATCCCCCAGCTGTGGCCATTCAAAACCACCAGCTGGCTTCCTGCCACATGGTAAAGTACCCAATTTAAGCGCAATCCACCCCGTTGTGGCCGTAAAACCTCCAACTGGCTTCAAGCTACTTGGGATACTCTCTGATCGATAATAATTGCTGTAAAAACCATGCTTTTAATCAAAGACAATCCCCCAACCCTGGCCGTTCAAAGACCACAGGCTGGCTTCATGTAACATGGTGTATAATTCGATGGAATAGGTAGACTAACCATGTCCATATTTAGACAATCCCCCAGACATGGCCGTATAAACCGTGATCCGGGTTCATGCAACATGGCATATTTCCATATGGGAAACCACGGGCGGTTGCATGAATGGTGGAATCACAGCTCCATTGCCCCTATCCGTGGTGGTTGTGCTGCGTGACCTTTCCGACGTTGTAGCGAACCAGCATCTATGAAAGAGAAAACAAAACAGGGTGGGTTGGGTGGGAGTAAAAGAAAAATTATTGCAATACCAAACATGTCCCCCGCCCAGCCTCTTATAGCCTCCCTTTCCATTGTTTATCTTCCCATTGTACCCAATCACAACGAGCCATGCTTCAGCTCACAGAACAAAGCCTCATCCCCTAGAATAAAGGAAACTCCCTCCTTTGACTTGTGCAAAATACAGCGATAATTCTTAAGCCTCCTTCATTCCTAATATCAGTCTTTCACTCGAACTAAGAATTATACCCTTATCCTCTTCTTACACTTTTTCCCATGTAAGTTACCTTCTTAAACCTACTACCCCCACCCCTACCCCCTACCCTCCCTTTCATGAAAACACAACAAAGTATTGGCATTTTGAAAAGGTCACGTCTTTTATTACTTAAGGCCAAATTCCTTGCCTCTAAGGCAGAATTATTATTATCGATCCTCGTATGCCAAATACGCTACGCCAGATAACACTGGCAGCCAGATAACACTGGCAGCCAGATAACACTGGCAGCCAGATAACACTGGCAACTGCAATGCACCACAAGCATTGCCCAGAAATAGCGCCCCACGTGGCTAAGCAGGATGACCACACGTCTGCTCAGTGTATTTTTATGGCAGATAGCAGGCCGAGAGGATCTGCAAACCAGGAAGGCACCTGAGCCTGGCCATATGAAACCACAACTCACCCCGTACCCTGCAGATCCTCCCCCCACTATCGCCCTCCACGTGCCAGGCCGCCTATTTCACCGCCACCAAAAACGAGGACCCTCTTTTTACTGCCACCAATAAAAAGCCGTGACCTTTCCTCTTACCCCACAAAAGGCTCCTTATCGCGCCTTCAATGAAGAGTGTGTTCCCAGCCTTATCACTCCTTTCAATGAACTCCTCACTTCTTGCTCCTATTTCGGGGTGCTCCAAAACCATTGCCAAATAACATCAGCAAATGCAATGCACCACACATATTGCCCAGAAATAGCGGCCCCACGTGGCTAAGCAGGATGACCACACGTCTGCTCAGGGGTCTCTTTATATCGCAAATAGCAGGCCGAGAGGATCTGCAAACCAGGAAGGCACCTGAGATTGGCCATACGAAACCACACTCACCCCGCACCCTGCAGACCCTCCCCCTACCATTGCATCCCCACGTGCCAGGCCGCTATTTCACCACTCACAATACCTATCTCTTCTCTAGCTGTCCCCTAAATGTAGTACCATAATATCTGGCTTACCCCTCTGTAACGGATCCGCTACCCTGCAGGGGTAGCTCCGTCTGCGGCGCCGAGTCTTGCTGGAGAGCTTAGCCGGGTAGCGAGCTGGTAAGGTGGGAGAGAGATTGGCAGCGGTTCCTGGATGGTCTGGAAGCGAAGGATTCCGTAAAGCTGGCTCCTTCAGTGATTATGCCCTCCCCAAATACTAGTCGTGACTCAGTACAGGTTTGAAGGTAAATCAGAATGTTTAATGAAAAGCAGAACATAAATGGTCCTTTTATATGGTACAGTCCCATTGTTCTCTCCCATGCCCGCCCCCAGACCCCTGGAGTGAATTCTGCACAGGGCTAGCCACCCATTGTAAAGGGAATCAGATAATGGGTGGCCGAGACAATGTGACTCCCAGCCTTTCAGAATAGGTAAACAGATAACAGATATCTACAGAGAAAGAACCCCCTGGACCTTCAGGAAGGGGGACATGACTGATGGCCTGGGCCTGTAAGTTAAGGGAGAATCTAGAAGGGTATAGAATCCCTGGGGCCCCTCAGGGGGGGGGGCTGGATGTGTGCATGGGCCTGTCAGTCAAGGAAAAGCTATGGTGTTATTGGTGGAGTGGTTGCAACAGTGTTGCTTAACTGGACTATATATGCTGGTGATGGGTGCAGGGTTCTTCCTCTTGTTCCTGCCAACGTGAGAAGTGCATCTAGGTGAGATCATGTTTTTCAGGTGTTTCTGGTGAAAGAGAAAGGAGAGGGAAAGTGACTTGGTGGCTGGGGGGGCATCTACATGTCTGCTGGAACACTTGAGGGAGCACTCTGCGGCTCGCTGCAGGATTTGATGGTGGAGGCCCTGGCACCATCTTGCGAGGGCTCCCTCCCATCCTCACCTCCTTTCTGATAAATGACAGGGGAAGATGAGTGGTGAGAAGCCATGAGGTTACTAGCAGGGCCCGGGCTGTGTGATCACATGACCGGGAGCTTCCTCTGTGTGTAGGGGGAGAGCGGTGACAGGAAGTGCAGACTGTGCCATGTGCTGCTGTTATAGGGGGCAGAGCTGCTGGATTCCCACTCCCCAGCAAGAAGCAAGTATATCAGCAGGGAGGAAAGGGGCATTTTCTTCAGGTGTAGTGTGTTTGTGTGTCTGTGTGTGACTAGATTTGGTTAAAGAAAAAGGCAAATGGCTTTTATTTCCTTGGTTTTGTTGATTTTCTGTTTTTGTTCTAGGACCTGCATGTGTTGTGGCTGCAGATCCCACAATGCTCAGGCAGCCAGACAGCAGCGCTGTGGGATAAGTAGTTGCACAGCATTGAAGGTGTAGAAATCAAAAAAAAAAAAAATTTGGTTTGATCTGGTGCACAAATGATCAAATAACGTGGTGGCTCTTACAAAGAAAACCCTTGGTTACTCAACACAATATATTTTAAGTATATATGCGTATGGTGTACACACCGATACAATTACTGGGTCTATGGAGCGCCGACAGGTTCTGTAGCGCTGTACAATGGGTGAAGCAATGACAGGTCGACGTACACCTTCCATAAGCGGAGCGGGGGGAGTGAGGACCTGCTCAAGAGCTTACAATCTAATATACAATGCGCACACACGCGGCTGGTCCCTAGGGCTGGCTGTTGCCATACAGACCCGTCTGATATCTGCTAGTGCTGCTGCCTGTGTCTCCATGTTCCCGCTCATTATTCTGGCTGCAATGGGATCACATGGGAATTGTTCCTCTGCATCTCCTGTTCTGTGCTTTACCCGGCAGGTGCCGGCGAACAAATGCTTCACAATTCAGTGCATTGAATGAAATTTCAGTGTCCTTTAGCTCCTGCACCCTGAGGTCCTGCACCCTGGGGTCCTATAACCTGAGGTCCTGCACCCTGAGCTCCTGCACCCTGGGGTCCTGCACCCTGAGCTCCTGCACCCTGGGGTTCTGCACCCTGAGGTCCTGAGCTCCTGCACCCTGGGGTCCGGTACCCTGAGGTCCTGCACCCTGGGGTTCTGCACCCTGAGGTCCTGCACCCTGGGGTCCGGTACCCTGAGGTCCTGCACCCTGGGATTCTGCACCCTGAGGTCCTGAGCTCCTGCACCCTGGGGTCCGGTACCCTGAGGTCCTGCACTGGTCAGAGAAAAAACTCTTATCCCTTCGTGTGAACAAGGGAGATAAGGTGCAGGAAACATTTGAATACATAATTGTAGTAAACAGTTTCAATTGCTAAAATGCTTACTTTACTAGCGGTTTCGATAAGGGTTACTGCAGCATAATACCCCATTAACCCCTTAGGAACCGAGGGTCTTAAAAGTCAATGCATTTCCGACACAGTTTTGTCAATTTTTTATTTATTTCATTATAAGGGATTTTGCCGGGAGGGATGCATTGGGATTTCTCTAGTTTTTGGATGTGTCCTGGGTTCGGGGTGTGGAGGTTTTTTGCAGGTGGAAGCGGAACACAAATATACAGATTAATACGGCAGGTGGAGAGGTGGGCGGTATAGTTACTGTGTTGCATGTTTCCGGATGCATTCTGTGTGTGGGCACTGGGTTGCATGGTTGCGTGTGCATTCCATGTATGGTCACTGCGTTGCATGTTTGCAGGCTCATTCTGTGTGTGGCCACTGTGTTGCAGGCTTGCGGGTGCATTCCGGGTATGGTCACTGTGTTGTTTCTGCGTGTGCATTCTGTGCGTGGTCACGGTGTTGCATGTTTGCAGATGCATTCAGTGTATGGTCACTGTGTTGCATGTTTGCAGGCTCATTCTGTATGTGGCCACTGTGTTGCAGGTTTGCGTGTGCATTCCGGGTGTGGTCACGGTGTTGCATGTTTGCGTGTGCATTCTGTGTGTGGTCACTGTGTTGCATGTTTGCAGGTGCATTCCGGGTATGGTCACTGTGTTGCATGTTTGCAGGCGCTTTCTGTGTGGGGCCACTGTGTTGCATGTTCACAGGTCCATTCAGTGTGGGCACGGTGTTGCATGTTTGCAGGTGCAGTCAGTATAGGGTCATTGGGTAATCTTTGCAGGTGCATTCGGATATGGTCATGGTGTTGCATGTTGGCAGGTGCATTCTGTGTATGGCCATTGTGTTGCATGTTTGCGGGTGCATTCCGTGTTGGTGTGTGCTGGTGGGGGCTCTTGAGTGGCTTTGGACTGGGGGGTTTGGTGGTGTTTGGAGTGTTGTTCCGTGGGTGCGGTGCTCGGTGGGGGATGAGATTCGAGCCACTTTCTCTTGAATCTGCCGAGTCTGCCGGAGGGAGCGATATATAATATGTCTGGGTAATATACTAAAATGGGCCTTCAAAACACGTTTAAACATGATGAGCAAAGCCGGTAAAAATGACCTCAGCACAGAGGTGTGAAAAGCCTCAGCAGCGAAAGGGTTAAGGTGTTATTTGGTCCAGGTGGGGTCCTTGCGGATTTGCCATTCCCAGGGCCCGGTCTAGCCAAAATTGGTAGAATGCCCCTCCCGAGCCCCCACCCCCCCCCCCGGGGCATAGGGGAGCCCGGTTTAATATCAATAGAAGGAAGGGGATGCAGCCGTTTCCCAATCGGGTGAAGGGCGGTCGTCATGGACACGCCACCCAGGGACCTGCGTTCGAGTGCGCGGAGGAGGGTGAGCATGGTGCGGGTGCCTGCTGTTTCTTCCCTGTCTTTCGGTGTGGAGTCTGGAGGAGTTGGTCGAGGGGACTGGGATGGAAGGACTTGGGGGGGTTTGGAAGGACCCCCCCCCCGCGGACCAGGCGAGATGGCCGACGGAGGTCGCTCTCGAGGAGCCCGCGTGGAGGTCCTTCACTTCCGGCGGCCAGGGGGGGAGTGACGAGAGTGGCAGCGGCTGCCTCCAGGCCCCCTCCCACTCGTTGCAGGCATGCAGCGTCACGAGCGGCGCGTTCGGCCCGCCCGCAAAATGGCGGCGCCCATCGTGCGGCTGGACATCGGAGGAGTATCATGTTGGCAGCAGTTGCAGGGAGCCCGGTGGCTGGGGACGTACCGGTACTGGTGCAGGGGATATCGGATGGCGTATTTCAATTCGGAATGGACGTTCTCAACGCTCTCAGCCGAGGAGTGTCTTGGAGGCAGGAGATGGAGGTCGGTGAAGGGTGCCGGTTACCAGTGGAGGTGCTATTCCTTGGCGACCATCGCTGGGATCACCTTTGGCTGTGATTCTGGGGCTCCGGGAGGATCCCCCTGCTAGCTGCACGTGAGTCGGATTTTGGGGGTGCAGCGTTTGGATCGCTCGGCCTTTCGGGGGTTAATGCGTCTGGTGGTGTAACGACGGGGTTGCTAGAAACCCTGGTTGCTGCTCTTAGGCGCTGGCAGGATGGGTCGGAGGACGCGGCTAGGGGGAAGGCTTCGCTGAGTGTGGCGGGACACGTCGTTTCGGGGAGCGGTACCTGCGGCGGTTCTTGCGCCTAGCTCTGCTGCTTGGGGTTCCCGCGTCTGCGTGCACATCTGGGGCAGCGCCCGCGCCGGTTTTGGCACAGGTCGGGTCAGCAGGGGATTTCCGAGGCTGGCGCAGTTTTGGTTTCGGGGTCAGGGGGAATGACTGGGCCTGCAAGTTAATTGGGGTCTTAGCGGTGGGTGCTGGGGAGGTGCCTCCCGTTGGGGTGCGGGCATCTCTTATGGGTCCGGCGAGTTGTCCCCGATGGGTTTGCGGGTCACTGCGGGTTACGGGAGAAGATTTGGAGAACGAATAGGTGGATGTGCTTACACTACTTTCTGTGGATAGGGAGACGGTGGACCGTTCCAAACGGCCTGACCTGTTCATGGAAAGAAGGAGAAGTTGAAGGAAACGCTTCCTCCCACTTTTGGGAATGGGCTACAGGGTTTCTTAGCTTCTTGTGCTATCTGGTGCGAGCGATTCCCGGAGCGCAGTTTGTATTGTTTGCGTATATCGATCTAATTTTAAGCGTTGTATTGCATCTTTGGGTCATGTCCAAAGCAGTTCGCTCCGCATTCTTTTCGTATAGGCGCAGCGACAATGGCGGCGGAGGCGGGTGCGTCAGACGACATGATTAGGCGTTTGGGTAGTTGGCGATCGGATTGTTTCCATTACTATGTGCGCCCTAACCTCTTATAATTACAGGTTCATCCCCGACGACTGTTTGGATCATCGGACACTGGTATATACACTGGGCGGCCAAGCGGGCTGCACAACGGCCGCTTGGCAGGAACCTGGGTTTTCCAAAGGACTTGGCTACGATTCGGTGGATTGGCAGCAAGGGTTTGCGTTGGCCCAGGTGGTTGGAAAATGCAAGGCATTGGCTGGTCAAGCGGCTAAGGAGGTGGTGTTAGTGGTGCATGCAGGGGGAGCGATCGGGTTGGTCCGCTCTATAGACTTGGTTAGGGAGATGAAACGTGCTTAGCCAGTTGTTTCACCATCTTCCGGGGTGTATCATTGGTATTTTCGGAGATAGTCTCTCCCCCCCCTTTTGGGAAGAATTTGCGGCCCCCAGGGCTCTGGACATGGCGCGGCAGCGGGTTAACAAGGGATATCGAGATTTGTGGGTGAGTTGGGTGGAGTGCCAGTGAGGCATACGGAGCTGGAGGGGGACAATAGGAATGTCATTTGAGGGGATGGGTCCATCTCACGGATATTGGGTTGGATATTTTCCTGGTGGGTCTGCAGGCTGGTGTGGAGGAGGCGCTGTCTGCGGGGGGCGCAGGGGCGGACGCTGAGGCGGCCCCTGGCGTTGGCGGTTTTCCTGGACAGCAGTGCTTAAAACGGAGGTGTGAGCCCCATCGGGTGAGGCTGGGGGGGAGACGAACCTCGCTTGCGGGGGACGAGCTCATTTTGGAATGCCTATTGCATGGATCGATAGGGCAGATTGAGTAAGCACTGCAAGGGATGGTTGTATATGGTTAATAAAGCTGTGGCCCATGCACATTCCAACTGACATATACGTGTTTGTGTTTATTCAGGTTATTGGGGTATGGGCTGGGAAGGTCTCAGGCTTAATCAGTCAAGAACCCCCTGGACCTTCAGGAAGGGGGACATGACTGATGGCCTGGGCCTGTATGTTAATGGAGAATCTAGAAGGGTATAGAATCCCTGGGGCCCCTCAGGAGGGGGGGGGCTGGATGTGTGCATGGGCCTGTCAGTCAAGGAAAAGCTATGGTGTTATTGGTGGAGTGGTTGCAACAGTGTTGCTTAACTGGACTATATATGCTGGTGATGGGTGCAGGGTTCTTCCTCTTGTTCCTGCCAACGTGAGAAGTGCATCTAGGTGAGACCCGCCCACCCACCCTTGGATTTCATCACGTCGTGTCACAGCTGAAGATTGGCGGTTTTCCCTGGACAGCAGTGCTTAAAATGGAGGTGTGAGCCGCCATCGGGTGAGGCTGGGGGGGAGACGAACCTCGCTTGCGGGGGGACGAGCTCATTTTGGAATGCCTATTGCATGGAGCGATAGGGCAGATTGAGTAAGCACTGCAAGGGATGGTTGTATATGGTTAATAAAGCTGTGGCCCATGCACATTCCAACTGACATACGTGTTTGTGTTTATTCAGGTTATTGGGGTAGGGGCTGGGAAGGTCTCAGGCTTAATCAGTCATGTCCAGCCTACATAACGTCCAGACGCAAAAAGAGTTTTATTGACGATCCGTACAAAATCACGCCCGAAAATGCTCGTCGTCTGACCGTTTTTGCGCATTCCGTGAAAAAATACGTCAATGCGTTCGGACGCACTTTTTCACGTTTGCGGGGAAAAATGCTTTCGTCTGACCCTAGCCTAAGAGGTGTCAGTGTGTGCTGCCAGTTAAGGCTAGGGTCAGACGAAAGCATTTTTCCCCGCGAACGTGAAAAAGTGCGTCCGAACGCATTGACGTATTTTTTCACGGAATGCGCAAAAACGGTCAGACGACGCGCATTTTCGGGCGTGATTTTGTACGGATCGTCAATAAAACTCTTTTTGCGTCTGGACGTTATGTAGGCTGGACATTAGCAGCGTCTGACATCTCCTAATCACGCACACACGCCGCTATGCCGCAGCTGCGCACTCAGTACGTCAGTACTAGCGGTTCTGCGTTCTCAGAAAAATGCGTTCAAATTCCACTTGCGTTGCACGGCCGGACTTTTGTGCGGCCGTACATCGTATATTGGCCGTCATTGCCCGTCATCTGCTGCTAGTGCGGCCGTAATTATGTGCGCCAGAACGCACGTTAAAAGTGCGCTGGTCTGACCCCAGCCTAAGAGGTGTCAGTGTGTGTTGCCAGTTAAGAGGTGTCAGTGTGATTCAAAAATTTTGCCTAAAAATAATACAGAAAAATTACTAAAAAATTCTATATAATAAAATTAATAAAGAATTTTTGCTGCAAATGAAAGGAATAAAAAAATAATAGAAACAATATTTTTCCCCCCATTGAACCCTATGGGATTCACTTGTTTAAACCTATCGAACTGAAGCACTGAAAATCAGGGCATTTCACTGACATTTCGGTGCTGTTCGGCATCTCTGAATAGATTAACCATTACTTGTCTAGGGGAGAATTTCACTGTTGCGGAAGGTTGTCGAATTGCTGTGATTTGAGGCAAACTGCATTGTATTTCGCTGCCAATATTTGGCAAACTGCCTGCTTTTTAATAGCTGAATTGGGAGATATGTCTGGACATCGCTCCCAGCCAGTCCAGACATCGCTCCCATCGCTCCCAGCCAGTCCAGACATCTCTCCCATCACTCACAGCCAGTCCAGACATCGCTCCCAGCCAGTCCAGACATCGCTCCCATCGCTCACAGCCAGTCCAGACATCGCTCCCATCGCTCACAGCCAGTCCAGACATCGCTCCCAGCCAGTCCAGACATCGCTCCCATCACTCACAGCCAGTCCAGACATCGCTCCCAGCCAGTCCAGACATCGCTCACAGCCAGTCCAGACATCGCTCCCAGCCAGTCCAGACATCGCTCCCATCGCTACCAGCCAGTCCAGACATCGCTCCCATTTGGAGGCACATCTGCAAACTGCCGTAAGTCCTACACCGTTCACCTGAGTTGGATGTACATACCCTCAAATTAAAGCTGACAGTCTGCAGTTAAAGCACATTGTGTTTGTTTCATTCCAAC
This sequence comes from Leptobrachium leishanense, assembly GCA_009667805.1. Taxonomy (NCBI): domain Eukaryota; kingdom Metazoa; phylum Chordata; class Amphibia; order Anura; family Megophryidae; genus Leptobrachium; species Leptobrachium leishanense. The sequence continues at coordinate 58,948 of RXON01003748.1, forward strand.
TCCATTGTGGTGGTGTATAGAGCCAAAGATGTTACAATTGTGTCGATGTCCCAATATTTCTGGACCTGACTGTATATAACGTGTTGTATTCACGTACAGAGATTATATCCCTGACACGTCAGTCCAATAAAAGAGATATCACTACATACTGCTATACTACTGATTTTGACATCTAACACGGCTTATCAAATCTACATTAATATTATAGTATTATAGACGAATATTAATTTAGGGATATTATTAAGTATAAGTATAATAATAATTTTTTGGGGGCACTAGTTAAAAAAAAGAAAAATTCAATAATTATATTTAATTTTAAATATGAAAGTATTATTAATATTATAGTATCATTAATATTAATTTATGGATAAGTATTATTATAATAATTATTATTACTTTTTCTTTTGGGGCGATCAGTTGAAAAAATTCAATTATTGTTATTTATAAATATGAATGTATTATTAATACTCTAGTATCATTAATATTAATTTATGGGTAATATTACATATTATTATTATAATTATTATTGCTTTTTTCTTTTGAGGGGAATTAGTTGAAAAAACAGGATTACAGTTACTGTTAGTAATTATAAATATTAATGCATTATTAATATTATAGGAACATTAATTTATGGGTAATATTACATATTATTATTATAATATTATTACTGGTGCCGCTTTATAAATGATGGTCATAATAATATGGAAATGCATGGAAAGAGTATGCTGATGCACTGGAAAGGATGAAATTATTGAGCACAAGGTATGTGTATTTAATACTTGGTATACACATAATATAATTGAACCCTGCGCTCTGTGTAGATAATATATGAATCCGGATCTCTATATTGTTGGAATATTAACCACCTAGTTTTTCCGGAATCCATACAGTGAGGCTTGAAAAACTGCAGGACTGAAACAAATTCTGCAGAAATATAGCAATTTAAAAACGTGTTGGAAAGAGGATGGTGCAATCAGCACCCATGGGGTTAACAGTGTGTACACAGTCACTCCTATGTACGTGGACTCGGTGGACTCGCCCAAGGCATACATTTTCTGTTCCTGCTTTCTATGATGGCGTCTGCTGATCTGAGAGACGAGCTGACCTGCTCTATATGCCTGAGTATTTATACGGATCCTGTGACCCTGACGTGTGGACACAGCTTCTGCAGGACCTGCATCGAGGAGGTGCTGGACACACAGGAAAGATCTGGAGTTTATACATGTCCTGAGTGCCGTGCGGAACTCGAGGAACGTCCGTCTTTAGAGAAGAACAGAAAGTTGAGTAACATAGCAGAGAGTTTCCAATCTTCTCACCCAGAAAAGGAGGAGGTTCTGGTCTTCTGCACCTACTGCATTCAGTCTCCGGTACCGGCTGCTAAAACATGTCTGCTGTGTGAAGCTTCTATGTGCGAGAACCACCTGAGGGTCCACAGCAAGTCAGAGGAACACATCTTAACTGAACCCACCACTTCACTCTCAAGCAGAAAATGCTCCGTCCACAAGAAAGTCCTGGAGTATTACTGCAGTGAGGACGCAGCCTGCATCTGTGTGTCCTGTAGCCTGGCCGGAGAGCACAGGGGGCATCAGGTGGAGACTGTGAATGCAGCCTCTGAAAAGAAGAAAGTAAACTTGAGAAAACGTCTGGAGAAATTGACTTTAGATAGACAGGAGGCTGAGAACCAAATCCAAAGTTTGCAAGAGCACAGGAAAGAGGTTCAAGGAAAAGCAGTTGAGGTAACAGAAAGAGTCATTGCCTTGTTTAAGCTCTTCATGGAACAGCTGGAAGCCCTAGAGAAACAAGTCCTGAACGAGATCTCCAGGCAGGAAGAGCAGGCCTCACGCCAAGTCTCAGATCTAATCCGGGAGCTGGAGATAAAGAAAGAAGAGCTTTCCAGGAAGATGGGTCACATCGAGGAGCTATGTAAAATGACCGACCCCTTAAATATCCTACAAGGAAAGGAACCAGACATAGACGATGGTTGTGATAATGAGAAAGGACATCCTAAAGGCCAAGGTTGTAACAAGGAAATGGTAATTGCTCCAGATGATATTGATGCTTTTCTGATCTCAATGACCATACACAAAGGCTTAGTTGATATTGTGTCTATGGAACCTATACTTAACACTCTCGGGGCTTATGTCAAATTACCAGATGTAAGAGAGACAACTGACGTATCACTGGACGAAAACACAGCTAGTCCTGGGGTTCGCTTATCTCCTGACCTTAAAAGTGCTTCTTTCCCAGTTCCAACACCTACGCGTCCTGAAGGACCGGAGAGGTTTTGGGGCTGGCAGGTTTTGAGCACCAGCGCCTTCTCTTCTGGGCAACATTTCTGGGTATTTAAGGTCAGTAATTCTGGGAACTGGATGGTAGGGATGGCGTATCCCACTATAGATAGGAAAACCTTCTCATCTTTACTTGGTATGAATGACAAGTCGTGGGGCTTGGGAAGTTGGAAGTATGATCCATACATTGTGAGACATGGAAGGGAAAAGCGATTACCCCATTACCCTTCTCATCAGACTATAGGAATGTATCTTGACTACGAGGCCGGACGTTTGTCCTTTTATGAGCTGTGTGACTCGATCAAGCACTTACACACCTTTACTGCCACCTTCACCGAGCCCTTACATGTAGGATTGGGTGTTTTTGATACTTTAATGGGTTTAGGGAAAATTACGCATATCAAAATCGTGCAAAAGAAATGCAGACAGTTATACAGCTGAATTTATGCTAATTAATGGAAAGCAAGGGGTGTTTCATATTGTGGATAAAGTGGGATTATATTATTATTATTATTATTATTCTTTATTTATAAAGCGCCAGCATATTCCGCAGCGCTGTACAATAAGCACAGTATAGACAGGGTTACAATACATTGAACAACTTTTGACAAACAGTACAGGAGGAGATGAGGGCCCTATTCCCGTAGGAACTCACAATCTGGGAGGGTTGGGGTTGGAAACAGGAGGAGAGGACTGTAAGGTGAGAGTGATTGATGGTTGCGTCAGTGAGTTGGGTGGTAGGCCTCCCTAAATAGGAATGTTTTCAGGGAGCGTTTGAAGGAAGAGAAGTTAGGGGAAAGTCTGACAGCACGAGGGAGAGCGTTCCAGAGAGTGGGGGCTGCGCGTGAGAAATCCTGCAGTCTATCATGGGAAGAGGTGATGCGGGGAGAAGCTAGGCGCAGGTCACTGTTTGACCTTAGGGAGCGGGCTGGGGTGTATTTGGTGATTAGTGAGGACAGGTAGTGGGGAGCTGAGTTAGTGAGGCTTTTGTAGGTAAGGATAAGGATTTTGAACTTAATTCTGCAGAGGATGGGGAGCCAGTGAAGGGACTCGCAGAGGGGAGCGGCAGAGACAGAGCGGCGGGTGAGGTGAATTAGCCTGGCGGAGGCGTTCAGGATGGATTGTAGGGGGGAGAGGTGGGACAGAGGGAGGCCAGATAAGAGATTATTGCAATAGTCGAGTCGGGAGATTACCAGGGCGTGTATGAGTTGTTTTGTGGCGACAGCGGTAAGAAATGGCCGAATTCTGTAAATATTACGCAGTTGGTATCGGCAGGAGGAGGAAAGAGACTTGATGTGGGGGATGAAGGAAAGAGCAGAGTCAAGTGTAACTCCAAGACAGCGAACTTGGTTTGATGGGGAGATGGTGATACCCTCCACCGTGATCGAGAAGTCAGGAGGTGGGGCGGCATTAGAGGGAGGAATAAGTAGGAGCTCAGTCTTTGACATGTTGATCTTTAGGTGGTGGGAGGCCATCCAGGAGGAGATGCCAGATAAACAGTCACTGACTTTGGAAAGGACAGGGGGAGAGAGATCAGGGGTAGAGAGGTAGATCTGAGTGTCATCAGCGTAGAGGTGGTAATTAAAGCCAAAGCTGTTGATTATAATGTTTTACGTTAAATAAATGTCTCGGTACTTTCCTGTTATCCAGACCACATCCAGTTTTTACAGTTTCATAGACAGAATAAACTGAGTAAATTGTCATAGTTTTATTTTCATAGATAATGAACTGAATAAACGGGAAGACAAACATATGAGAACATGTGACAATTAATAAACTCTAACATATGACAACATGACTTGACTTATAATTGATATACTGGTGGCCAGAAAGGTAGGGTTAGGGTTAGGGGGTTAGGGTAAGAGGGTTATGGTTAGGGTTAGGGTTGGGGTTAGGGTTACCCTACCCCTCACCCTCTAACCCTTACCCCCTAACACCCTAACCCTCTAACCCTAACCCCCTAACCCTAACCCTTACTTTCTGGCTACCAGTATCTCAATTATAAGTCAAGTCATGTTGTCATATGTTAGAGTTTATTAATTGTCACATGTTCTCATATGTTTGTCTTCCCGTTTATTCAGTTCATTATCTATGAAAATAAAACTATGACAATAGACTCAGTTTATTCTGTCTATGAAACTATAAAAACTGGATGTGGTCTGGATAACAGGAAAGTACCAATGTCTCAATGATACAATTCACCGGCTGGGATCACATACTATTCATTAGGAATGTCCCGATTAGGTTTTGGAGCCTCTGATCTAATTGGGTCGTGTAGCATTGAGGATCGGCTGTTTCTGAATCCTGATAAGATGCTGCACGCCCCTTGGCAGGATCTGTGGTGCTCTAGCGATAGGGAATCATGGAGCCTCTGTTTTAACTACTGTTACCTTCCCCCTCACTCCATGACCCGTGAGCTGGAAGACGGCGCAAGTCAATATAGAAGCTCTGGGAATCCAGTGGCGAGTATGGCTACCCTAGATTTGTAGGACTCTGGGATGGGTCGGCTTGATCAAGATAATCTCTGATCCCTGTAAAATGCCAACATTGGGTTCTGATCCTGATACTAGGGATCAGATCGGGTCTTCTTTACCATACTTACATAGTGTAACATGCTTGGGCAGACAATACACAACAGGTCCTTCTGTGTGTCCTTTGCTGGTAACTCCTCCTCCTCATTGCCTCTATCTGTTGGTGTACCTCAAGGCTCTGTCCTTGGTCCTCTGCTCTTTTCCATCTACACCTCCTCCCTGGGCAAAATCATCAACAGCTTTGGCTTTAATTACCACCTCTACGCTGATGACACTCAGATCTACCTCTCTACCCCTGATCTCTCTCCCCCTGTCCTTTCCAAAGTCAGTGACTGTTTATCTGGCATCTCCTCCTGGATGGCTCCCACACCTAAAGATCAACATGTCAAAGACTGAGCTCCTACTTATTCCTCCCTCTAATGCCGCCCCACCTCCTGACTTCTCGATCACGGTGGAGGGTATCACCATCTCCCCATCAAACCAAGTTCGCTGTCTTGGAGTTACACTTGACTCTGCTCTTTCCTTCATCCCCCACATCAAGTCTCTTTCCTCCTCCTGCCGATACCAACTGCGTAATATTTACAGAATTCGGCCATTTCTTACCGCTGTCGCCACAAAACAACTCATACACGCCCTGGTAATCTCCCGACTCGACTATTGCAATAATCTCTTATCTGGCCTCCCTCTGTCCCACCTCTCCCCCCTACAATCCATCCTGAACGCCTCCGCCAGGCTAATTCACCTCACCGCTGCTCTGTCTCTGCCGCTCCCCTCTGCGAGTCCCTTCACTGGCTCCCCATCCACTGCAGAATTAAGTTCAAAATCCTTATCCTTACCTACAAAAGCCTCACTAACTCAGCTCCCCACTACCTGTCCTCACTAATCACCAAATACACCCCAGCCCGCTCCCTAAGGTCAAACAGTGACCTGCGCCTAGCTTCTCCCCGCATCACCTCTTCCCATGATAGACTGCAGGATTTCTCACGCGCAGCCCCCACTCTCTGGAACGCTCTCCCTCGTGCTGTCAGACTTTCCCCTAACTTCTCTTCCTTCAAACGCTCCCTGAAAACATTCCTATTTAGGGAGGCCTACCACCCAACTCACTGACGCAACCATCAATCACTCTCACCTTACAGTCCTCTCCTCCTGTTTCCAACCCCAACCCTCCCAGATTGTGAGTTCCTACGGGAATAGGGCCCTCATCTCCTCCTGTACTGTTTGTCAAATGTTGTTCAATGTATTGTAACCCTGTCTATACTGTGCTTATTGTACAGCGCTGCGGAATATGCTGGCGCTTTATAAATAAAGAATAATAATAATAATAATAATATCTCGTGCAGTATTCCGGACCGGACGATACTGAATCCTTTCTAGATACTGCACACCCCATAGTAGGATACGAGGTCCTCTAGATATAGGAAATCCTGGAGCCTCCTCATTAACACGCAACGTGTTCCCTTCCTCCTCCATGACCCATGAGCCAACAGGAAAGGTGGTGCAAGTCAATGAAGAAGCTCCAGGAGTCAAGTTGAGAGGATGGCTGCCCTACATTTGCAGAACTTGAAGGTCGGATCGGTTTGATGAAGCTGAGCCTCATAAAATGCCAAAATTGGGTTTCAAATCTGATCCTAGGGCTCAGATCTGGACATCCTGACCATACTGTACCTTGCTTGGACCAACAATACATGAATATAACGTGCCTTGACTGGTGCACTTCCCACCTTAAAGTGGACACTAAAGGACAATGCCAGGTTAAGGTTTTCATATGGTTGGAACTGAAGATTTCAATGTGTCTCACCCCTCCCATTATGCATTTGACCACTCTTTCTCATCTTCATTGTGCCTTTGTCCCATGCATCTCAACCACATTATGCCTTTGCTCCGTAACTTAACTGCCATTGCATCTTGCACTATCCCTCTCATCCCTGTTGTGACTTTGTCCCGCCCCCCTCCGCCCCATGGTGCCCTTGCTCCACCCCTTTCAAACCTAATTGTCTTTACACTAGTCTTCTTGATTCTGATATACCTTTGCCCCATCACCCTCTCCTCTGTGCCCACCGCATTTCTCCCCATGGTGCTTTTGCCCAATCCCTTCCACCTTCCCATTGTGCCTCTGCCTGAGACTTCCTACTTCCCATTGTTTGACTGCCTAACCCTCAATCCCTTTGTGCTGCTGGTTCTTGTTGTTGCACTTCCATCTTTTTACTGAGTCTGTTTTGAAAAATGTGCCAGGAACCGCAGCTCCAACAGCCCCAATGCTAAATCAGTCCTCCGAATGCTGGTTTTTAGTCTTGTTGAGGGTGCTCCTTGCAGCTTCTTTACAGTAAGACAGGGTGACAGGAGTGAGAGCTCAATGAGATATTTGTTTTACCCCAAGGGGCACAATAATTTTACATAAAAATGTAAATGGGGCTATATATATGATATGGGAGTATGAGGCGAACAGGTTGGCCCTGAACACCTGTGAGGTCTTCATATGAGAGCTAGCAGCTCTCGTAAAGTGTGAATAGTGAACATTACAACCTTACTATAGCAGTATATTCTGTGCAATACTGTACCATTATCTGTATTTTTTTTTTTGAGGTCCTCCTATATTGAAGACTGATTGATTTAGTCCACGCCTAATCATCAAGGGACCTACCATTGCTTGTGAGCATTATTCCATATTTACCACTTCACTTATACACTGCATCCTTTTAAGTTGAAGCGCTGTCCCCATTTCTTTACTTCACATTTTGCAATTTGTTCTGGTGACGGCCGGGAGCACCACAGTGTGGGAATATAGCGAATCCTTAAAGGTGTATATCTAGCGCCACGGAGTATAGCCATTTTTCCTTTATATGACATATATAATTATTGTATTAGAATGCCGAATCGAGTTTGCAGGTACTAGGGAGTGATAGGGTTAAATGGCTAATACTCGGTTAATATGTATGTGGGAGATTAAAGATAAATTAATACTGTGGTTCTATATATAAACAGGGTTCTTTGTTTTTTTTTAATAAATATGTGTAAATATATATATATATGCTATTCATGTACAGGAGTCACTGATTTATGTGATTGGGCCGTAATTCTAGATTCAGGCTGCTGACTGTAATGCACTATATCATACACTATATAACGCACTATATCATACACTATATAACACATTATATCATACATTATACGGGGCTCTATGTATGTGAAGAAATGTGCAGGAAAATGCAGCTTTACATTGTACTTCATGAAATAAATGCTACAAACCAGTGCTGCCTCATTCATTTTTTTCACTCACTGACTTGCAGGGTTATTCAGAGAGAGACGACCAGGCCCCGAAATGTCACCGAACAGTGAATTCGACAAATTTTGGCAAACTGCCTGCAAGTACGATGCCTGTTCGACAACAGTGAAATCCCCCATAGAGAAGCAATGGTTAATCTGTTCACATTGAACAGGAGAGAAATGTCAGTGAATTTCCCTGCTGTTCAGCGGTTTCATTCGGCAGGTTTAATCAGGCGAATCCCATAGGCTTCAATGTTAAAAATATTCTCATTTTAATGCAATATCTAATAAACCGTTTATTATTTTAATCTGTAGTAAAAAGTCTCTTTATTTATAGATTCTTTTAGGCATGTTTCCATTTTTTTCCCCATTTTTCTGTATCAGACCTTTTCATTATGATTCATAGGATCTTTACAGTATGTGTAAATTCCAGACATTTTCATTCAGTAGTTTTTTTGCAAACGTTTTAATTTTCACAGTTTCAAATTTTTGTAAATTTTTTTTTTACCCCGCTCGTCAACTTGTCGTTTTTTTCCGGCGGCTGCTCTGAGCTGTGATCGACGGCTCGTCATCTTTTTACAACACGTTCGGTGTGTATTTTGCGGCGGTTCCGGTGGGTTTTCGGCGGGTTTTCAGCAGGTGTTCGACAGGTTTTCATCATGTTTTCCCTGCACTTCGGAGACCCTGCAGTGAATGCTGAATTCACAGCAGGGTGGGGAACCGAAGTGCGGGAAACATGGGGAGCACAATCATTTATTTTTTTTTGAAATTTGAAATTTTTATTTCTGAACGAGGGTCACAAGTCGACCAACAAAAGTGGACTCGCAGGGCCACATCAAAAATCAACAACATGTGAACGAGAAAGGGTTAGGTAACTGCACAGAAAGTCATGACAGTTCGCGTTCGAAAGTGTCCCCAGGCTATGCATAGTCCACAGTAGACTGGATATATACTGACTGCATAAATTCAATAATGCATGGGGGGGGGAAGAGAGGGAAAACGGGAAACAGGGGGTGTGTTACAGTTCACTGTGGGGAGGAGAATGTCTCCGATGGGAGGATGGAAAGAAGAGAAGAAAAGAGAAAAAAAAAAAAAGGGGGGGGGTGGGGGGGAAGCGGCAAAAGCCAAAACCGTGACTCTCCTGGCACGCTCCCAAGGGAGGCCATGGAGGGGTAATGTCACGAGGCCCGGGAGTGTGAGGGCCAGGCACGACAAATATCATCATGATGGCGCGCCTCACACACAGCCGGAATATGCCAAAAAAAAAAAAGGGGGGGAGAGAGGTAGGGGGATTAAAGAAGGAAGAGAACAGATCCTCCCGCGGGGTAGACACCCTGGTTAAGATAGGATAGAAATGGAAAAAAGGATGAAAGGATGATACGCGAGGGGGGGGGCTGCAGAGGCAGCAACAGCTACACAACAAAAATCCCCATACTCGGGGTATCAGATGAGGTGCCCCTAGCAGTGTAGTCTCAGTCCAGGTCGCTGGGGGGTAATGGAGAGCCACCAGGTCGAATCGCAGCTTCCTGACCCTTAGCAGTGGGGAGTAGTCCCAGGGACCGAAGATGAGTCCCAGCATCTTCCGCTGATGTAGCCACAAGGACCTGTCCGTCGGCAGGGGTAATAATGAGAGAGCCAGAGGTGCCCCATTTATATCCTATTGAGTGGGCACGGAGTAGGGCTGTAACCGGCCGAAACTGCCGTCGAGCCGCCAGAACTAAAAAAGGTAGGTCCCGATACACAGCAATGGGCGCCTCATCAAACAAGACTGTCGGCGAATTCCGTGCAGCGCGAAACAATGCTGAGGGGAAGGCTGCGTCCTTGAAGGTAATAAGGACGTCGCGCGGCGCTTTTATGGGAGCCAAGGCCGACTTTCTCACCCGGAAAGCGGTGAAGGCAGAGTTCTGCAGGAGGTCTGAGGGACCCATAACCACTTCCAAAAAACGCGTAACGCAGGACTGAAGATCCGAATCCGACACGGTCTCGGGCACTCCTCGAAGCTTTGCATTCCTACGTCTGTGTCTCGACTCCAGCATCACCACCGCAGATTGTAGGGTACAAATTTGCTGTTGCAAGGTTTGCATAGATGAGGTAGTTGCGGTCTGCGTTCTCTCCAGTGCCTGTGCGCGGGTCTGCAGGTCCCCTACCTGGGTTTGGGTCACCTCAACTGCCGCCTCAAGAGCTTGGAAGTCTGCCTGCCAGGACCTCCGTGCATCTTCCAGCAGGGTTCTGATGTCTCCTTTTGTGGCGGGAAGCGCATCGTCCCTCGGGCCAAGCATCGCTGCAGGGGGATCAGCAGCCTCCTCCACTGTCTGCAGGTCTCCAACATCAGATGAACCCGTTCGTAACAGCCGCCGTCCCAATCCCCCTCCTAGCGAGAGACGGATATCAGGAGTGCAGGGGCTCTCCACCACTCCAGCGCCTTTACCCTTCTTCCCCATACTTATGGAGAGCGTCCTCGTGCAGAGCTAGGCGAGTGCCTCCAGTGCAGGCCTCCAAGATGGCTGCCGACGACCGGGGATGTAGCAGTTAAAACGTATTCCTCCCGAATTGCGGGTCCGGAGGGAGAGACTAGACAAGCTCCGGGGTTGCAACACCTGATGGCCGACGTTCGGGCTTCAGCTGAATCAGTTGTCTCGTCTTTAAAGTGTTAAAATAGTCGCTTTTAGTGGTAGCTGAGACAGAGCTCTGGAAGCATGCGTGTGTCTCAGTCCATCGCCGGCCACGCCCCCCACATAATCATTTATTAGCGTTTGATAGGTAAGTCACGATAAGTTTCGATAAGTAGAACTCTTCAACAATACAACAATTACTACAATAATTATTATGCATCATTGATTGAGTTGTCTGCATCATCCCCTGCCACACGATTCAAAGGACAGGGAGTCCTGAGCTTGTCAGTCCAGCATGGAGGTCTCAACCGGGAACTCACTGAACAGTGCATTCACTCATAGCAGAGACTCCGAACTGCTCGGTTTTGCCTGTCCCTTTATACCTTAGTTGTTTAGCTCCCTAGGCTCCTAAAAATCCCAAGCCTGTGGTTCTGGTGCAGTCCACCCATTGATCCTCATGTCATACCCAGGGCCGGCCCGACAATGGTGCAGAGCGGAGCAGCGGCGCCAGGCGGCAGAAATTCAGGGGCGGCAAATTTCAGCCCCCGGCACCGCTGTTGCACTGTGCACTATTTTTTTATGCGGCGGCGGCAGATCATGCGGCCGCCGCGTTCGTTCCTTCAATGAGCGGCAGCCGCATGAGTATCTGCCTCTCACCTGAGATCCATCCGCCAGCCCGCCGCGATTGAGATCACGTGATCTCGCGAGATCGCGACAGGCTGGAGGGTGGATCCCAGGCGAGCGGCAGATACTCATGAGGCTGCCGTTCGTTGAAGGAAGGAACGCGGCGGCCGCAGGATCTGCATATCGGAGGGGCCTGGCAGAGGTGAGCCTGCAGGCAAATCTATCTATCCATGAGTGAGCTGGGGCAAATCTATCCATGAGTGAGCTGGGGCAAATCTATCCATGTGTGAGCTGGGGCAAATCTATCCATGTGTGAGCCTGGGGCAAATCTATCCATGTGTGAGCCTGGGGCAAATATATCAATGAGTGAGCCTGGGGGCAAATATATCCATGTGTGAGCCTGGGGCAAATATATCCATGTGTGAGCCTGGGACAACTATATCCATTTGTGAGCCTGGGGGCAGGGCTCTGCTGGGTATGTAACGCTGGGCACTGCTGGGTATGTGTCGCTGGGCACTGCTGGGTATGTGACGCTGGGCAATGCTGGGTATGTGATGCTGGGCACTGCTGGGTATGTGACGCTGGGCTCTGCTGGGCATGTGATGCTGGGCACTACTGGGTATGTGACGCTGGGCACTGCTGGGTATGTGATGCTGGGCACTGCTGGGTATGTGACGCTGGGCACTCCTGGGTATGTGACGCTGGGCTCTGCTGGGCATGTGAAGCTGAGCATTACTGGGTATGTGATGCTGGGCACTGCTGGGTATGTGACCCTGGGCACTGCTGGGTATGTGATGCTGGGCACTGCTGGGTATGTGATGCTGGGCAGTGCTGGGTATGTGACGCTGGGCACTGCTGGGTATGTGAAGCTGGGCACTGCTGGGTATGTGAAGCTGGGCTCTGCTGGGCATGTGAAGCTGGGCCCTGCTGGGTATGTGATGCTGGGCACTGCTGGGTATGTGATGCTGGGCACTGCTGGGTATGTGACGCTGGGCACTGCTGGGTATGTGATGCTGGGCACTGCTGGGTATGTGGCGCTGGGTATGTGACACTGGGCACTGCTGGGTATGTGACGCTGGGTATGTGATGCTGGGTATGTGATGCTGGGCACTGCTGGGTATGTGATGCTGGGCACTGCTGGTTATGTGACGCTGGGCTCAGTTATATACACCTCACAGTACTGTATCACAGAGTTCCACAGCAAGAAAATTCTAATGTACGGTGTGTATGAGTGTTTGAATTTTAGTGCTGGGTATGTGACGCTGGGCTCTGCTGGGCATGTGAAGCTTGGCACTGCTGGGTATGTGATACTGGGCACTGCTGGGTATGTGACACTGGGCACTGCTGGGTATGTGATGCTGGGCACTACTGGGTATGTGACGCTGGGCACTGCTGGGTATGTGATGCTGGGCACTGCTGGGTATGTGACGCTGGGCACTGCTGGGTATGTGACCCTGGGCACTGCTGGGTATGTGATGCTGGGCACTGCTGGGTATGTGATGCTGGGCAGTGCTGGGTATGTGACGCTGGGCACTGCTGGGTATGTGAAGCTGGGCTCTGCTGGGCATGTGAAGCTGGGCCCTGCTGGGTATGTGATGCTGGGCACTGCTGGGTATGTGATGCTGGGCACTGCTGGGTGACGCTGGGCTCTGCTGGGCATGTGAAGCTGGGCACTGCTGGGTATGTGAGGCTGGGCACTGCTGGGTATGTGATGCTGGGCATTGCTGGGTATGTGATGCTGGGCACTGCTGGGTATGTGACACTGGGCACTGCTGGGTATATGACGCTGGGTATGTGACGCTGGGTATGTGACGCTGGGCACTGCTGGTTATGTGACGCTGGGCTCAGTTATATACACCTCACAGTACTGTATCACAGAGCTCCACAGCAAAAAAATTCTAATGTACGGTGTGTATGAGTGTTTGAATTTTAGTGCTGTGCGCACTTTGATACGCTCATACATGCTGCGTGTTTTTTTGGGGGGGCAGCATTTCATCCTTCGCTCCAGGCAGCACAGTGTCTTGGGCCAGCCCTGGTCACACCCCATCAAAAAGTGTTGAGCAGGCACTCTTCATAAAGGAAGGGCACAAGTTGTGCGGAGGGTCTTTTCAACTGTTTTCCTGTCTACGTACGCACTTACATGCTCCGTTTGCTAGAAATTTGCACATGTACAGCCTCTTGATGATGCATTAGGTGTTCAAAGGATCCCGTATCATCCTTGGTCCAAGCTGGTCCAAGCTGACGGACAGGTACCTCTGGACATGTCCAAGATATATATTTTGACTACTCTGGGAAGAAAGCTTTAATATTGGAGTAGTCAACATTTGATTAGTCAACAAAACCAGGTTTCTCTTACACCTTATGGAACCATGCTAAGGTCGGATCTTCCACCTGAAACCATCGATCCTGTTTTCACCTTCTTACTTTCTGTGTGTGTCTGTCTGAAGGTAACTTGGAGATTCTCAGTACTGAGCATAAAACCCAACAACGCTCCAGGTGGGTTTTTAGTGTCATGATATAAAGCTTTCTCGGACATTTGAACCTCCATAAATACCATAGTAGTTTTTTCTCCTTTATAGGGAGGCCTTCAACGCTAAGACATGTGCTTAGTAATTGTTGCGCCAACCCTACAGCTTAATTTAGATCCTTAGTTTCATATGAATGTTCATCAATAATCATACCCTAATTCTCATGATGATGTTGGATCAGATTACAGGTCCCTCTTCCTAAAATTATTACACAAGATGTGGAAGCTCCACTCATCCGATAGCTAGAAGGACAACTGTACTCCAGCAATGCAACATCTGACCTGACATACCAAGGGTCTGTATATGGACTGGCCAGAAAGTCAGTGTGAACCAGATCTGAAAAGCCGAGGTCTCTAAATCCCATTTATCCTTTTCCTTTACCTCCATAATCTACATAGATCCACCATCTCCAAACCCTACAATGTCAGGCACTCTGATTCATGTTGTCAGTCCACCAGTGGTACCACTTTCCCCCCAGACCAGTGGTTCCCAACCGTGGCCCTCAAGTACCCCTAACAGGTCAGGTTTGCAGATATCTGAAGCACAGCACAGGTGATATGATTTGCTGCTCAGTGATTGCAGGATTCAGTCTGCATTTCCCCAAGGTGATCCTTAAAACCTGGCCCATAAGGGGTACTTGAGGACCGCAGTTGGGAACCACTGCCCTACACAACAAGCAGAAAATTGTGACACCATGAAACTGAGCCCAGTCTTAATTTTGGTTGGTTCCAAGGTGCTCGCAAGGGTCCTAAGACCCTTGCAAGCATCTTGGGACCAACCAAAATTAAGATCCCCCATACAATAGAAAAACCAGTGGTAGGTGATTCGTGGTTTCATACAGAATTTTCTCTTCATTAAATTTGTCCCAAAGGTCTAAGTGTCCAATGTTTCGTCAGTTGTCGTAGTTATGCATTACTAAGGCAGCCAATGAACCATCACACGTCCGTATTTAATGACGTTTCCCCATAGATCTAATATATTAGATCCCAGGAAGGCAACGGGCTGACCAGTTTGAGATAGGACACCACGATCAGATGAGCTCATACATGAGGGAAGTGCAGTGAATGTCAACAATTCAAGACCAAAACATTCTGTCAGCCCCAAAAATATTTATTTTTAAATATAGCATTTATTTGTTCAATCAGAAAGAACAGGTTTCGGATTATTCATAGAATTTTGATATTAACCCCTTCACTACCAAGCGATATTTGTGGAAAAAAAATATTATCATCACAATTATTTGAAACATGGGACACGAAATTAACAATTAACTACAGGGTGAACTAGAAGTTTTGCTAAGAAATTGTTATTTTGTGAAAAAATTTAAATAATGTTAAATTGCTCATTTTTAATTTTTCATGTATTCGTTTATCCTTTACAGAAATAGTGTTAAAATTTAAGATTCTGAGCTCTAGATGGTGCCCTTTATCTTACACAATTTAAAGCGTGGTCTGCATTGTTATCATACAGGCAGAAAAGACCTTTGTGTTAGATACAGTAACTGTGATGAAAAAAATTATTTGCCAAAAGTGCTGGAGGGAAATGATTGTCTTCATACATATAACTCGTTCTATCTCCTGATCTTCACCCAGCCATATTCTCCGGTACATATTGCAATATGAAGCGGCTTCGGGAAGGAGGCCATGAAAGTGTGTAAGAGTTGGATCTGGTCACCCAGCTCATAAAATGACAAATACCCGTTTGCATAGTGCAGGAATATCCCTAATCTATAGCAGGAGGGAGTGACAGGTGATAGGGCAATTTTGTTGTCATGGATCACTATATACTGATTGTTTGCATTCTTCTCTAAAGCCCAGGACTTGTTATTATTTCCTATGACTGCCTGAACACCTTCCCTATGAATACTGGGATAAGTCACCCCTACCCTCCACCCACCTGATGGACTGCCCTCTACTTCCCAGTAATGGCTCCCAGAGGAGAAACCTGTAGTGCTCAATACCTGAGGAACCATAAACTTCTTCGGTCCTTCTGGTCTCCCCTGATGAATATTTGAGAAAGTCATAGTTTTCCCATCCCCCGATATGGCTGTATTATGGCCAGAAGTGTCTACGTCCAATAAAATGTTAGAGAACATGCCCACGTCAAGGAACTTGTTTGATGCTTCTTCTACATTGCATTGTCTCTTTGCCCAGGTCATCACTACTTCTAATCCTGTGTGTAAAGTGGCAAAAATCAGGCCATATTCCCCAGCGCACCTCATTTCATCGCTTAACTCATCATCATCTTCATCGTCTTCATCATCATCATCACCATCTTCATCGTCATTTTCATTATCACCTTTATCATCACCTTTATCTTCATCAGATCCCTCCTTAATCGATTTCCTAATTTTACCGAAATCATTAGAATCTGCATCAGATTTCTCCTCCTCACCTAATTTAAAGCCTTGTAGGACGGCTAATGGGTCGGTCGTGTTACACAGCTTCTCAATGTGACCCACCTTCCTGGACAGCTCCAACTTCTTTATTTCCAACTGGGGTATATCACATGAGGAAATGTTTGAGAATTTGTCTCCACATCTTCTAATCTGACTGAGGACTCGCTTCTCCAGGGTTTCTAGCTGTTCCCTGATGCCCATAAACAAGGCAGTGGTTTCCCCCGTTAAAACTTCTATGGAGTCTTCAAAACCATTGATGGTTTTCTGCAGACTCTTTATTTTTCTTTCCGTCTTTGTTTTCTCTGAAATCAATCTTCCGAGGATATTTTGCATTTTTGGCTTCTTTTTCTCCGAGGCCTCATGTAACGACTCCATCTGGTGTCCCCTGTGTTCTCCAATCAGACAGCAGGACACACAGACGCATGTAGAGTCCTCCAAGCAGTAATACTCCAGGACCTTCTTGTGGATTGGGCACTTTCGGTTCTCCAAGGAAGCAGTGGGTTCCATTAATACATGTTCTGCTGACTTACTGTGTTTCATTACGTGTTTTTCACACAGAGACGACTCACACAGCAGACACGTTTTAACAGCCGGTACCGGAGAGTCACAGTATGTACAGAGGATCCCAACGTCCTCCTGCTCTGGGTGAGAGGATCGGAAAGTCTCTGCGATGTTACTCAGCTTCCTATTCTTCTCCAGAGCCGGACGCCCCCTATACTCCGCTCTGCACTCGGGACACTTATGGGCGCCAGGTCCCTCCTTTGCTTCTATCGCATCCTCAATGCAGGTCCTGCAGAAGCTGTGTCCACACGTCAGGGTCACAGGATCCGTGTAAATGTTCAGGCAGATGGAGCAGGTCAGCTCGTCTCTCAGATCAGCAGACGCCATGACTGAAACGGCAACAGAACTAAGGAAACGAAACCTTTTTCATCTCTCAGAAGTCACGGTGGGAGGGATTTAGGTAATCTTCCCTGTTAACACCGTGTGTCCCAGACGAGACTGTTGCTGTATAAGTGATTGTGTGAATTGAATAGGGCGCGCCATAGATATGGTGATCAACAATAAAAAACTTTTTTTAAAATACGCCACCAAAATAGAACCAATAAATTACACCAAAAACAACAGCAAAACATTAATAAATTTCCCAATGGCGCAATAATAGATAATACGCTATGCTGCTATATGTGCTTTATGGAATTGTCAGCTATGATGTAACGCACCGTATTACACTATTATCTTTATTGCGCCATTGGGACATTTTTTTAATGCTTTGTTGACGCTGTATAAGGGACATTTCAGACGGGAGCTATTCCCTCCTCATTTAATGTTTAATATGGAGAATGCGCAGATAAAACATGAAAGAAATAAAAAATATGCACAAAGTCGCTGTAACCAATGCTCCCTCTAACTTTGCACCCTCACCCTCCTTGTGAACCTTGCCCACACTGCCGAGAGATCGTGGACCAATTTGGCAAAGCCAGTTCTCAAGGACAATGCACCTAAGAAGAGTTAATGAGTTAAATGTATTTGAAACTATCTTGTATTTGAAGTATCTTGAAGCTGTTTGCATTTTAGGAGTTAGTTTATGTTAGGAGAACAATATGTCTACATTGTATCTCTATCTATTTGACCATAGATTGATCTGTGTTTAGTTACACAATAGATGGGATTAACAATTAGGTTTCTGTGTCTTCTCTAGGAATTCAACTCCCCCCTCATTTAGACAATGTATCCTGTTGATTGTCATGTTACCCCCCTCTCTGTTGTCCATACAACTGCTCTCATTTCCATTAAAGCCAGTCATTCCCCTGCATTAAGCTGTGTGTCTGATGTTTGGGGAGAGATACAAAGAAATATACAGCACTCCCTCAAGTTCTGGCTGAGGGTTTTGTGAGAACGGAAGCTGCTGCGGATCAGTTTGGCTGAAGAGAAGGGACGGACGCTATAACAGGTTCGGGTCTGGGTCACAATTGGGAGATCAGTAAACCCCAGTTGCTGTTACAGTCGCCTTTAACCCCTTCACTGCTGAGCCATTTCACCTCCACATGTTGTTGAGCCCTTTTCCACACTAATCATGTTTAAATTCTATGTGAAGTCATGTTTAATTGCAGGACCCAGACACATTATATATCGCTATTTCAGACCTTCTGGATGTATCTGTAAGATCAAACGCATTTAATTACAGATTTCTTTAATAACAGTTACGGTCATTTTTTATGAGAATTGTGTGTGAAAATATTGCGTTTTTTTATTTCAATCAATTAAATGTTAAGTTTCAAAATTTGTTTTCTTTGGATTTATTAATGGTTTATTTATAGGCCTTTCCTAAAATGTTGCATCATCTAAAAGCTGGTGCTAAATGGTACCACTTTTGCAGAATCAGTTAACAACAGCTAAAGTCCCCCCCAATAAATCAGATACTCACCTCTCATCCGGTGGCCCGATCTGCTGCTTCTGGCTGCCGGGAGCAGAGTGAGACTGGGGACAAAAAATTCCCCAGTCTTACTCCACGATCGCTCTGCCGACCAGCAGAAGCCTCCATGGAGGACTCCATGGATGGGATGCTTGGGACGGCGCATTAGCGCTGTCCCAAGCATCCGTGAACCTAGGGGTCGGGCTGCTAGACTAGGGACGCAAAGGGGAAATTAGCGATTTTTTTTTCCCCTTAGCATCCCAGTTTTAGCGAGGGACAGTTGATAGTGCCCAGGGTGGGCATATGCTTTGGTAAACATACACAAGGGGTTAATATTCACACAATATTTCAGAGAGATGACAAATTTTACTGCATTTCATAATTATTTATTATTGTTTCAGCATAAAATAGTAAATAATATCAAAGTCAAGATATTGGGTAAAAAAAAAATTGTATATATTTATAGAATGTCGACCCACAGTAACTCTCCCGTGTTTTCAGTCCTACAGGTGTGGCCGTGATATACAGGTAACTTTTCCGTGAAGAATCGCGTAATATAAAAGGTATAACAAACGTACAGAGCTGTAACGGGAAATACATTCGAAAGGAAATACACATTTGTTTAAAGAACATTATCTAAATACCTGAAATATCTGACTCGTATCAACAAAAATGCCAGCCATGTAAAACCTGACATACTTCATTCTTACACCAGAATTTCAACCATGCATATATCTATCAATTAGAGGTGTGAACGGCTGAAAAATTTGTTTCGTTTTAAAATAATTTTGTTTTCGGTATTTCGTTACGAATTTTGGAGCTTATTTCGTTTCGTATTTTGTTTCATTTAGTTTTGGATAGATTCGACAGTTGATATATCAATTCGAATTTCGGATCACTAAATAAAACCCCAATTAATCAAATTTTGCTTTTAAAAGACAAGCTAGGGTTAGATATTAAACTGTCTCACAGATTTATTATCAGAGGCTAATTAACAGGGAGAGGATGCTTGTGAAAAAGTAAAATGAGATTAATTCGTTTCATTATTATTATTATTATTATTCTTTATTTATAAAGCGCCAGCATATTCCGCAGCGCTGTACAATAAGCACAGTATAGACAGGGTTACAATACATTGAACAACATTTGACAAACAGTACAGGAGATGAGGCCCTATTCCCGTAGGAACTCACAATCTGGGAGGGTTGGAGTTGGAAACAGGAGGAGAGGACTGTAAGGTGAGAGTGATTGATGGTTGCGTCAGTGAGTTGGGTGGTAGGCTTCCCTAAATAGGAATGTTTTAAGGGAGCATTTGAAGGAAGAGAAGTTAGGGGAAAGTCTGACAGTACGAGGGAGAGCGTTGCAGAGAGTGGGGGCTGCGCGTGAGAAATCCTGCAGTCTATCATGGGAAGAGGTGATGCGGGAGAAGCTAGGCGCAGGTCACTGTTTGACCTTAGGGAGCGGGCCGGGGTGTATTTGGTTTCATAAAGTCGTTTGCTGACTGTCCTACTTGTATTGTATGTATTGTAATTTAAGACCAATTCAATAGTTGATGTATCAATTCGATATCGATAGTTGATATATCATTTCGATAGTTGTTATATCAATTCAATATCGATTCGATAGTTGATATATATCGATTTAAATATCGGATTACTAAATAAAACTCCAATTAATCAAGTTTTCTTTTATGATAAAACAGTATAACGAATTAAATTCGTTAGATACCATTTAATTTTGTTTTAAAATTCGGGTCAAATTGATTCGTTATTTCGGAAGTACTTCTGAACTATGAATTAATGAAATTCGTTACGAATTATAATACGTTATGAAACGAATGCACACCTCTACTACCATATCAATCTGTCTATGCGTATATCTGCCTGTCTGTATGTTTGATCTATCTACTAGTCTGTCTGTCTTCTATCTATCTACGAGCCATTGCACATGGGAGAGATTGCCGTGGGAGCGATTCAGTGGTAAGTAGTGTGGACAGTGTGTCTCACACATCCTCTGCACACAGGAGGGAAAGCGGACAACGTGTGGTACACAGGACTCGAGTCCTGCGGGAACGGCATTCCCGCACTTATCGCACAGCTGGAATGCTGCGGGAACACAGGTTCCTGCTGTGGCCCGAGCCTGAAACAATTTAGCTGCCGGCGGCCGCATGTTTTTCCTCCTACGCGCGGCCGCCAGCATAAAGCTCCGCCGCTCGCCTGAAATGGGATCTATCCACTAGGCAGCCGCGAACTCGCTCGCAGGCGAGTGGCAGAGCTTTATGCTGGTGGCCACGCGTAGGAGGAAAAACATGCGGCCAACGGCAATGTCCGGCAGCTAAATTGTTAACTTTTGGGCCTGGCAGAGAGGTGAGCTGGGGCAATATATCCATAAGAGCTGGAGCAATATATATATCCATAAGAGCTGGGGCAATATATATCCATAGGGGCTAGGGCAATATATATCCATAAGAGCTGGGGCAATATATATCCATAAGAGCTGGGGGCAATATATATCCATAAGAGCTGGGGCAATATATATCCATAAGAGCTGGGGTGTAATATATATCCATAAGAGCTGGGGGCAATATATATCCATAAGAGCCAGGGGCAATATATATCCATAAGAGCTGGGGGGCAATATATATCCATAAGAGCTGGGGGGCAATATATATCCATATGAGCTGGGGCAATATAGATCCATAAGAGCTGGGGGCAATATATATCCATAAGAGCTGGTGCAATATATATCCCTAAGAGCTGGGGTGTAATATATATCCATAAGAGCTGGGGCAATATATATCCATAAGAGCTGGGGTTATATATATCCATAAGAGCTGGGGCAATATATATCCATAAGAGCTGGGGGCAATATATATCCATAAGAGGTGGGGGCAATATATATCCATAAGAGCTGGGGGCAATATATATCCATAAGAGCTGGGGCAATATAGATGCATATGAGCTGGGGCAATATATCCATATGAGCTGGGGCCAATATATATCCATAAGAGCTGGGGCAATATGTATCCATAAGAGCTGGGGGCAATATATATCCATAAGAGCTGGGGCAATATAGCCATATGAGCTGGGGGGCAATATATCCTTATGACCTGGGGGCAATTTATTCATGTGAGCTGGGGCAAATATATCTATATGAGCGGGGACAATATATATCCATGTGAGCTGGGGGCAATCTACCCATGTGAGAATGCCCCCCCGAAACCTGTGTCTGGATCCGCCCCATGTCCTCTGAAGGATGTGACGCTGTCTACAGGTGAGATCTCGCGAGAGCGTGTCACAGCCTTCAGTAGCCAGCTGGTGCAGGCGGGTCCCCATCTGATTCTGAGGTCTGATGCTGGGGGTCCAGTGCTGTGCATATTATTCTGGGGGCTCAGTGCTGTGTATATTATTCTAGGGGGCTCAGTGCTGTGCATATTATTCTGGGGCTCAGTGCTGTGTATATTATTCTGGGGGTCCAGTGCTGTTCATATTATTATCCTGGGGCTCAGTACTGTGTATATTATTCTGGGGGCTCAGTGCTGTGTATATTATTCTGGGGGCTCAGTGCTGTGTATATTATTCTGGGGGCTCAGTGCTGGGTATATTATTCTGGGGGTCCAATGCCTGTGCATATAATTCTGGGGGGGGGGTCTGTGCCTGGATATATATATGTATACATATGTATGTGATATATATATTATATATACCGTGTTAGTCCAGTTGCCAAAATCACGAGTATACCTATACGTAGTGATACCTTTCACTGATCAGTATAGTCTCCAGTTTACACTCTTGAAATCTTGTCTTTTAAATGTAATGTTTACCCAATAAAAATGGTATCACCACGTACTGCTATACCGTGATACATATATATATATTTTCTTCAGATAATAGGGGTTGTGGAATTCGTGGGTGAGTTCCCTCACTTTTTTTTCCCAGGACTTGAACCCTGGTGGTACACAATGTCAATCTATCTTTTCTGTGTCCTCTGTTAGTATCTGCATTTTGACCACGTTAGCCCTCTCAGCCTCAGATTCTCAGTGGGGTATTTTTAATTTTTTTGTCATATAATATCGGGGGGTTTTCCCCGATAAAAGGAATAGGTTTACAATCATAGTGAGTTCTGATTTTAAAGACAAGATCATCCATTAAGCACAGATACCAAATCTTTTACAAGTTCTCAGAAGGAACTCCGGCTTCACACATCTAACTCGTTCTATTTCCTGATCCTCACCCAGCCATGATCATCATCGGCAAATATCGCACTATGAAGAGGTTCTTTGAAGGAGGACGTGAAGGTGTGTAAGTGTTGAATCGGGTCACCCAGCTCATAAAAGGACAAATGCCCTGATTCATAGTCCAGGAATATCCCTAATCTATAGCAGGATGGGGCGACAGGTAAATTGACACTTAGGTCATCATGGATTGCTATATACTCATTGTTTACAGTCATCTCTAAAGCCCAGGACTTGTTATTTTCTCCTAAGACTGCATGAAAACCTTGTCTGTCAATACTAGGATATGCAACTCCTACCCCCCACCCCCCTGATGGACTGCCCTCTACTTCCCAGAAATGGATCCCTGAGGAGAAACATACAGTGCTCAATACCTGAGGAATCTTAAATCGTTTTGGCCCATGAGGTCTTCTCTGATGAACTTTTGAGAAAGTTATAGCTTTCCCATCACCTGATACGGCTGTATTATTGCCTGCAGTCTTTACGTCCAGTAAAATATTAGCGATCATGTCTATGTTCAGGAACTTGTCCGATGTTTCTTCTGCATTGCACTCTCTTTTTGCCCAGGTCACCACTTTTTCTAAGCCTGTGTGTAAGGTAGCAAAAATCAGGCCAAATTCCCCAGCAACACTGCTCATTTCATGGCTTGACGCTTCAACATCATCTTCATTTTCTCCATCATCACTTTCATCAGAATCATCTTTACCGTCATCATCATAATCATCTTCAATGTCTACATCATCACTTTCATCAGAATCATCTTCATTGTCTTCATCGTAATATTCATAGCTTTCACCATCATCATCATCATCAGATCCCTCGTCAGTAGCCATCTTTTCAACAGGTCGTTTACCATCTTCATCAGATTTCGTCTCATCAGCTCCATCTGATTGTAAGACGGCTAATGGGTCAGTCTTGTTAAAAAGTTCCTCAATGTGACCCACCTTCCTGGACAGTTCCGCCTTCTTTATCTCCAACTGATTAATTTGATGCAACTTCACTTCAGAGGACTTGTCTCCATATTTTATAATCTGACTCAAGACTTCTTTCTCCAGTGTTTCTAGCTGTTCCTTGATGCCGATAAACAGGGCAGTGGCTTCCCTTGTTATCCCTGCTATCGAGTTTTCTAATTCTCTGTTCTCGTCCTGCAGACTCTGGATTTTATTTTCCTTCTCTGTTTTCTCTGAAATCAATCTTCTGAGAATTTTTTGCATTTTTGCCTTCTTTTTCACCGAAGCCTTATGTAACGACTCCATCTGGTGTCCCCTGTGTTCTCCAATCAGGCAGCAGGACACACAGACGCATGTAGAGTCCTCCAAGCAGTAATACTCCAGGACCTTCTTGTGGATTGGGCACTTTCGGTTCTCCAAGTAAGCGGTGGGTTCCATTAATATATGTTTTGCTGACTTACTGTGTTTCATTACGTGTTTTTCACAGAGAGACGAATCACACAGCAGACACGTTTTAACAGCCGGTACCGGAGAGTCACAGTATGTACAGAGGATCCAAACATCCTCCTGCTCTGTGTGAGAGGATTGGAAAGCCTCTGCTATGTTACGCAGCTTCTTGTTCTTCTCCAGAGCCGGACGCCCCTCATACTCCGCTCTGCACTCGGGACACTTATGTCGCGTGCTGCGGGATGCTTCTATCGCGTCCTCAATGCAGGTCCTGCAGAAGCTGTGTCCACAACTCAGGGTCACAGGATCCGTGTAAATGTTCAGGCAGATGGAGCAGGTCAGCTCGTCTCTCAGATCAGCAGACGCCATGACTGAAACGGCAACAGAACTGAGGAAACGAAACCTATTTCATCTCTCAGAAGTCACAGTGGGAGGGATTTAGGTAATATCCCCTGTTAACTCTGTATGTCCCAAACAAGACTGTCGTTGTAGAAGGAGCATGTCAGACGGGAACTATTCCCTCTTCGTTTAAAATATTATTTGGCAAATGCTTCTTTTAACCTCGTCGTTGCTGAGCTCATTTTCACCTTTTTTTCTTTGCACATGTATAAGTCGTGTTTTGCGTCAGGACCCAGACACATTATATATCAATTTTTTTTCCAGCGGGCTCAGCAGATTCAAAATATATCATTATTTTGTTTATCCGTCATGTTCCATCAGAATAAAGTATCAAAAGAGTCAAAAGACTTTAAATTCCATTCAGAGTTCCATCTTAGAAACATAGAAACATAGAAAAATGTCGGCAGATAAGAACCTTTCGGCCCATCTAGTCTGCCCAGTTACATGGATACTTTACCTGGATTTATCTTTTGTTTAGGATAGCCTTATGCCTATCCCATGCTTGCTTAAATTCAATTACTGTTTTGGCCTCTACCACTTCTACTGGAAGACTGTTCCATGTATCCACCACCCTCTCAGTAAAATAATGCTTCCTGATGTTACTTTTAAACCTTTGCCCCTCTAATCTAAGACTATGTCCTCTTGTTTTGCTATTTTGTTTCCTTTTAAATATACTCCCTTCCTCTACCTTGTGGATTCCCTTTACGTATTTAAATGTTTCTATCATATCTCCTCTGTCTCGTCTTTTTTCCAAGCTGTACATGTTAAGATCATTAAGCCTTTCCTGGTAACTTTTCTCCTTCAAGCCGTACACCATTTTAGTAGCCCTTCTCTGAACTCTCTCTAAGAGGTCTATATCCTTCTGGAGATACGGTCTCCAGTACTGCACACAGTACTCCAAGTGAGGTCTCACCAGTGCTCTGTACAGTGGCATGAGCACTTCCCTTTTCCTACTGCTAATACCTCTCCCTACACACCCAAGCATTCTGCCAGCATTTCCTGCTGCTCTATTACATTGACTACTTACCCTTAGATCCTCTGAAATAATGACCCCTAAATCCCTTTCCTCAGATGTTGGACTGTATCAAATATTCTATATTCAGCCCTTGGGTTTTTACGCCCCAGGTGCATTATCTTGCACTTATCCACATTAAAACTCAATTGCCACAACTCCGACCATTTTTTTAGTTTACCTAAATCATTTGTCATTTGGCTGATCCCTCCAGGAACGTCAACCCTGTTGCAAATCTTTGTGTCATCAGCAAAAAGACATACTTTTCCATTAATACCTTCTGCAATATCACTAATAAAAATATTAAAGAGAATGGGTCCAAGTACTGACCCCTGAGGTACCCCACTGGTAACAAGACCTTGTGCCGAATAAACTCCATTTACCACAACCCTCTGTTGTCTGTCACTCAGCCACTGCCTAATCCAGTCAACAATATTGGAATCTAAACTCAAAGATTGCAATTTATTGATAAGCCTTCTATGCGGAACAGTATCAAAAGCCTTACTGAAATCTAAATAAGCAATGTCTACTGCACCACCTGTGTCTATTATTTTTGTTACCCAATCAAAAAAATCAATAAGATTAGTTTGGCATGATCTCCCTGAGGTAAACCCATGTTGTTTCTGATCCTGTAATCTATGTGTTTTTAGATGTTCAACAATCCTTTCCTTTAACATGGTTTCCATTAATTTCCCCACTACTGACGTAAGACTAACTGGCCTATAGTTCCCCGATTCCTCCCTACTACCCTTCTTGTAAATGGGCACAACATTTGCTAATTTCCAGTCTTCTGGGACGACTCCCGTTAACAAGGATTGGTTAAATAAATCTGTTAACGGTTTTGCTATTACATCACTGAGCTCTTTTAATAATTTAGGGTGGATCCCATCAGGCCCCATTGACTTATTTGTCTTTACTTTAGACAGCTGCTGTAGAACCTCCTCCTCTGTAAACTGATATGTAAATGTCTCTTTAGTGTTCTCTCCTAACTGAGGTCCCTTTCCTTCCTTTTCTTCTGCAAAGACTGAACAAAAATATTCATTGAGGCAGTCAGCGAGACTTTTATCCTCTTCTACATACCTTCCTTCCTTTGTTTTTAATCTAACTAATCCTTGTTTTACTTTTCTTTTCTCGTTTATGTGTCTAAAAAATGTTTTGTCCCCCTTTTTTACTGACTGAGCTATTTTCTCTTCTGCATGTGCTTTGGAAGCTCTTATAAATTGCTTTGCCTCTTTCTGCCTAATCTTATAGGTTTGCCTATCTTCTTCACTCTGAGTTGTTTTATAATTATTGAATGCTGTCTTTTTGTTCTTCACTATTTTGGCCACTTCTGCAGAGTACCACAGTGGTTTCTTCCCTTTTTTGTTTTTGCTAACAAGCCAAATGCAATTTCCTGTGGCCTTCAATAATGCTTCCTTTAAATAATCCCATTTCTCCTGGACTCCCTTTAAACTCCTCCAGTCTGATAATGACTCCTTCACACAAAATCTCATTTTAGAAAAATCTGTTTTTTTAAAGTCTAAAACTTTTGTTTTTGTGTGGTGCGGCTCCATCCCTGTTGTTATATTAAACCATACTGACTGGTGATCACTAAATCCCAAATTTTCACCTACAACAACGTCCGATACCAAACCTCCATTTGTGAGTATTAAATCCAATATGGCCTCTTTACGGGTCGGCTCCTCAACTACTTGTGTTAGAGATAATCCCAGTAGGGAGTTTAGAATATTTGTACTCCTGGTGCACCCAGCTGTTTTGGTTTTCCAGTTCACATCAGGAAGATTAAAGTCCCCCATGATAATAACTTCCCCCTTCATTGCCATTTTGGCTATTTCCTCAACCAGCAGATTATCTAGTTCTTCTGCTTGTCCAGGGGGTCTATAGATCACACCTACACGAGCTACTGTATGATTGCCAAATGTTAGCGAACCCAAACTGACTCTATGTTCACCTCGCTCACTTTTATTTGGTTCGTTTTTATGTTGTTTTTCACATACATCTTATGAAAAGTGGGAAAATAAAATGACGCTTGGGCTAAAGAGTTGCATTTTCAGGACGCTGAGAAGGTCCAAAGGAACTAGTATCATTTGCAGTGTGAGTGCCAGACAGCTGACATGTTTATGCATAGTTAGTTTGGACCTTCTTGACATCCTGCAAAAGTAATCCGAGTGAAAACGAATGGATCCTGAGCGATTCGGATCGATATGTTTACATTTATTTAGGTGATTCAGAGATTCGGATCGATCCAAGGTTTTGAATTGGCTGAAATTCATCAGAAATTCAATTCGGGCTGAGTGAAATAGCACAAACTTAATGAGCGTGTTCACTCACGCTTGTGTCTAGAAGGGTTAATGAAATATGTCCCTTGGACACTGGCCCTTGTTCCATGTGATAGAAGGGGTAAATAAGCCACATCGTATGCACAGCCCTGGCTGACAACAAGCGGTGTAGAAGCTCTAGTTACACGCCAAGTTACAGTTCACCTGTCGCCATTGGTAGTTGAATACCTGTTGGTATATTCATGTGCAGGAGGAGCAGTGACCTCAGCAGTAACCTCATGGACTACAATTTGAAGCCGTGGCCGCCTTTATCCGGCTCGGGTAATACCGATGTGTGTTTTGTTTGGTAACGGGTTTCATTTTAAAGTTTTTTCGACCCTAGACCTGCCGGGGCCAGAATAACTCAATTGTGTTATCTGTCTCTTTCTCTGTATCTCTTCCTATCTATCTTTATCTATTTGTCTGTATTTATTTGTCTGTATTTATTTCTTTGCATCTATCTTTCTGTATCTGTCTGTATTTATTTGTCTGTATTTATTTGTCTGTATTTATTTCTTTGCATCTATCTTTCTGTATCTGTCTGTTTCTCTGTATCTCTCCCTATTTGTCTGTATTTATTTGTCTGTATTTATTTCTTTGCATCTATCTTTCTGTATCTGTCTGTATTTATTTGTCTATATGTATCGGTATTTCCGCCCACTAATACAATTCCAGACACTGAAGAGCCCATGTTTCTAGTCTCAATGTGACAAAGAACAAAGAGTAAAATCTCCCCCATAAAGAAATCCTTCTTCCACTACCCCTCGTGTATCCCTCTCTATACATCTAAAGGTAAGGGAGGAAGGGCGGAACGGTTTGGCCCTGGCACTTCCTGTTCAAAATGGAGAACGTCTCAGCCTCATTCGGCTAGCCACGCCCCCTCCTAACCTTAAACGGACAGACTATTTTCCTCATTCCTGCCAAAAATATGATTTGAGTACATTTTTCCACACGGGCTTTGTTCACACATTGAAAAAAAAAATTGTAAAAAAAGAAGCAAACTTTTATTCAGATTTCATTTATTGACAGTGTGTATTTTCATTTTTCCTGAGTTTATCTGCCAAACGCGTGTGGTTATATATACTATTAGGCATTATTGTAAAAATATACAGAAATTACGAACAGTCGATGCATTTTCAATGGAAATAAGCAAAATTATCCAAAATTTATTAAAAACGTTTTTGTGCTTCGGCGCGTTGTGTTTCATGAATATTATGATTATGTATAAAGCACTGAACATGGTATTGCCATTAATTTTTTAAAAAGGACACAAGATTCCAAAGCCACTGAAGGGTTAATGAGTATAGACCATACTATTTTAAAATGTTTTTATCTCCAATCAATAAAGTTTATTATAAAGCTGAGGGATTTTTAATACACAAATTTATTTACATATCAGTAAATGAAGCGGCTTCGGGAAGGAGGTCATGAAAGTGTGTAAGAGTCGGAACTGGTCACCCAGCTCATAAAAGGACAAATACCCGATTGCATAGTGCAGGAATATCCCTAATCTATAGCAGGAGGGGGTAACAGGTGAAATTACACTTTTTTTGGCATGGATCACTATATACTGATTATTTGCATTCTTCTCTAAAGCCCAGGACTTGTTATTATTTCCTGATGATACTAGGATACGACACTCCTACCCTCCACCCACCTGATGGACTTCCCTCTACTTCCCAGTAATGGATCCCAGAGAAGAAACCCATAATGCTCAATACCTGAGGACCATAAACTTCTTCGGTCCTTCTGGTCTCCCCTGATGAATATTTGAGAAAGTCATCGTTTTTCCATCCCCGATATGGCTGTATTATGGCCAGAAGTGTCTACCTCCAATAAAATGTTAGAGATCATGTCCACATCAAGGAACTTGTTTGATGCTTGTTCTGCATTGCATTGTCTCTTTGCCCAGGTCATCACTTCTTCTAATCCTGTGTGTAAAGTGGTAAAAATCAGGCCATATTCCTCAACAACGCACCTCATTTCATTGCTTGACTCATCATCATCTTCATCGTCTTCTTCTTCATCCTCACCATTTTCATCATCATTTTCATTATCGCCTTCATTGTCATCATATTCCTCGTATTCATCTTCATTTTCATTATCACC
Organism: Leptobrachium leishanense; assembly: GCA_009667805.1. Taxonomy (NCBI): domain Eukaryota; kingdom Metazoa; phylum Chordata; class Amphibia; order Anura; family Megophryidae; genus Leptobrachium; species Leptobrachium leishanense. The sequence continues at coordinate 89,075 of RXON01003748.1, forward strand.
TTCATCGACATCATATTCATAGACTTCATTTTCATTAACACCTTCATAGTCATCATATTCATAGACTTCATTTTCAATATCACCTTCATAGTCATCATATTCATAGACTTCATTTTCATTATCAGCTTCATAGTCATCATATTCGTAGACTTCATTTTCATTATCACCTTCATAGTCATCATATTCATAGACTTCATTTTCATTATCAGCTTCATAGTCATCATATTCATAGACTTCATTTTCATTATCAGCTTCATAGTCATCATATTCATAGACTTCATTTTCATTATCAGCTTCATAGTCATCATATTCATAGCCTTCATCTTCATTATCACCTTCATCTTTATCAGATTCCTCCTCCTTAATCGATTTCCTAATTTTACCAAAATTATTAGAATCTGCATCAGATTTCTCCTCCTCATCCTCCTCACCTAATTTAAATCCTTGTAGGACGGCTAATGGGTCGGTCGTGTTACACAGTTCCTCAATGTGACCCACCTTCCTGGACAGCTCCGACTTCTTTATTTCCAACTGCGGTATATCACATGAGGAAATGTTTGAGAATTTGTCTCCACATCTTCTAATCTGACTGAGGACTCGCTTCTCCAAGGTTTCTAGCTGTTCCCTGATGCCCATAAAGAGAGCAGTGGTTTCCCCTGTTAAAAGTTCCAATGAGTCTTCAAAGCCTTTGATATTTTTCTGCAGACTCTGGATTTTATTTTCCGTCTTTGTTTTCTCTGAAATCAATCTTCCAAGGACAATTTGCATTTTTGGCTTCTTTTTCTCCGAGGCCTCATGTAACGACTCCATCTGGTGTCCCCTGTGTTCTCCAGTCAGACAGCAGGACACACAGACGCATGTAGCATCCTCCAAGCAGTAATACTCCAGGACCTTCTTGTGGATTGGGCACTTTCGGTTCTCCAAGGAAGCAGTGGGTTCCATTAATACATGTTCTGCTGACTTACTGTGTTTCATTACGTGTTTTTCACACAGAGACGACTCACACAGCAGACACGTTTTAACAGCCGGTACTGGAGAGTCACAGTATGTACAGAGGATCCCAACGTCCTCCTGCTCTGGGTGAGAGGATCGGAAAGTCTCTGCGATGTTACTCAGCTTCCTATTCTTCTCCAGAGCCGGACGCTCCTTATACTCCGCTCTGCACTCGGGACACTTATAGGCGCCAGGTCCCTCCTTTGCTTCCATCGCGTCCTCAATGCAGGTCCTGCAGAAGCTGTGTCCACATGTCAGGGTCACAGGATCCGTGTAAATGTTCAGGCAGATGGAGCAGGTCAGCTCGTCTCTCAGATCAGCAGACGCCATGACTGAAACGGCAACAGAACTGAGGAAACGAAACCTATTTAATTTCTCAGGAGTCACAGTGGGAGGAATTTAGGTAATCTTCCCTGTTAACACCGTGTGTCCCAGACGAGACTGTTGCTGTATAAGTGATTGTGTGAATTGAATAGGGCGCGCCATAGATATGGTGATCAACAATAAAAACTTTTTTTTAAATATGCCACCGAAATAGAACCAATAAGTGCAGAAAACCTACAGATAAATTACACTAAAAACAACAGCAAAACATTAAAAAAATGTCGGAATGGCGCAATAAAGATAATAGTGAAATACGCTATGCTGCTATATGTGCTTTATGGAATTTTCACCTATGATATAACTCACTGTATTACACTATTATCTTTATTGCACCACTGGGACATTTTTTAATGCTTTGTTGTCGCCGTATAAGGGACATTTCAGACGGGAGCTATTCCCTTCTCATTTAATGTATAATATGGCAGGACTCAAAATTTCCACTCGCCTACTAGCATTTGGCGAGTGGAAATTAAGTGAGGGCGAGTTGAAATGCACACGCAGGCAGCACAATAAATGGTTATGTGCTGCGTATTCCAGCCGTGCCCCATGCAGCCCCCCCTTTCCCAGGCTGCACGGTGGCAGGGAACAGCTGCCTAACCTGTCCAATCTTGTCTCCGTCACTGGTAGGGGGTGGAGAGGAGCTTCCCTGCCTCCTCGGTCTGCTCACACTGGGGTCTGATGACTGGGTATACATGTATCTGGGGTCTGACGTCTGGGTATTAATGTTATTTTTGTAACTTTATTCTCAATAAAACATTTAACAGTGTAATTTCCTAAGATAATTTAAGGTGTGTGTTTAGGGGCGGAGTTAAAAGCTGGGTAGGGGTTAGGTGGAGCAACTGGTGGCAAGTAATTCTTATGGCCTGGTTAGTAGCTTGGGACTTGAAATTTTGAGCCCTGTAATATGGAGAACAAGAAAAAAAATGTAAAAAGTGCACAAAGTCACTTTAACCAAAACTCCCTCTACCTTTGCGCCCTCACCCTCCATGTGACCCTTGCCAACACTACACATGCCCTCTGTGCCTGTTGGAGAAGTGTGGATGCTGGCATCCTGCCAAGAGATTGTTGACCAATTAGGCAAAGCCAGTTCTCAAGGACAATGCACCTAAGAGTTAATGAGTTTTGTCCCTTAGTATCTGAGATTTTAGCGAGGGCCAGTTGATAGGGCCCAGGGTGGGCATATGCTTTGGGATTAATATTCACACGATAGTTCATAGAGATGTCGAATTTACTGTATTTCATAATTATTTATTATTGTTTCAGCATAAAATAGGAAATAATATCAAGTCAAGACATTGGGTAAAATATTTTTGTATATTTTTATAGAATATCGACCCACAGTAATTCTCCCGTTTTTTCAGTCATACAGGTGTGGTCGTGATACACAGGTAACTTTCCCATGAAGAATCGCGTAATATAAAAGGTCTAATAAACGCATAGAGATGTAACGGGAAATACATTCGAAAGAAAATACACATTTTAAAGAATATTAGCGAAATCCCTGTAATATCTGATTCGTATCAACAAAAATGTCAGCCCTGTAAAACCTGATATACTTCATTCTTACACCAGAATTTAAACCATGCATATATCTATCCATACCAATCTGTCTATGCATGATCTGCCTGTCTGTTTGATCTATCTACAAGTCTGTCTGTCTGTCTATCTATCTAGCCTTTGCACCTGGGAGAGATTGCAGAGGTTGTGATTCAGTGGTAAGTAATGTGTACAGTTTATCTCGCACATCCTCTGCACACAGGAGGGAAAGCGGATGACCTGTGGTACACAATGGGGAAATTCCCTGTTCGGTGACATTTCGGGGCCAGGTCGGCTGTCTCCAAATAACCCCTCATATGTCCCTTTAAACATGGTCACCCTAATAACCAACCTCTTACATACTATGAATAACACCCAGCGTAAAATGTATAAAATTAGCCAATATATTAGATTTAGGATATATGTGGATAAAGGATACATTTATAATAGAACCTACTGCAACAGCAGCGACATTGCTGACCAGATCTATTACTATGGTGTATGGGGCAAAGAGAACACCTGTGCTGCATTCCTTTACATTGCCTGTTAATTGCCTGTTAATTTTGGGTGAGGACCTGTTTTTTTTGGGGGGGGTTTGAGATAGCACCAGGGTTGAGCAGTAAGTAAGGCCGGGGTCAGATGAGCGTTTTGCAAAGTGGAAGGAACATCCGTGAGAGTAGACGTTCCTTCCAATCGGACACCTGTCTGGAGGATCACGCTTTGCAGCCCAGTCGAACGCGTGTCGTAGCTCTTCGACGGGGAGGCTTTCAGCACAGCCGCAGCACGTACGTTGTTGTGCACGCAATTCGTGCATGTGCTACAGTGTGTGGCCGGCCCCGTTGAACACTGCGAAGGATGCCGGGATGCACGTCAGTACGGGCGCACATAATGTGCTCGTCTGACGCTGGCCTAATTTGTGATTAGCTCCCCCCAGAAATTAGCGCAGGCACCGAGTGATCTGTTACTTACAAAAGCGCTAGAGATCTCTGGAGCTGACCATCTTAAGTATAGGACGCGGAAAGTACAGTCAGCTCGCGCTCTGAATAGCTATTAGCGACGCGCTAAGTGATTCTTCGCATTTTTAGCGAGAGGTAAACAATCTGTTTGTCAGGCACTAGATTCATTTTACGTTGGCGCTAACGCTGAATCATACCAACACTAACGTTCGTATCTGCATTTTGATCACGTTCGCCCTATCAGACTCAGATTCTCTGCGGCGTATTTTGATTTTTTTTTATATAATTTAATATAATATATTTGTCAATAAAAGGAATAAGTTTCCAATCTCACAGTAAATATTAATTTTAAAGAAAAGTGAAGAATCTTCACAAGATCATCCAATAAGCACAGAAACTCTCAGATCTACCAAATACTTTTCAAGGTTCTCAGAAAGAACTCTGGCTTCACACGGGTAACTCATTCTATCTCCTGATCCATTCCTCACCCAGCCATGATCCCTGGCATATATAGCAAAATAAAGCGGCTCTGTGAAGGAGGACATGAATGTGTGTAAGTGTCGAATCAGGTCACCAAGCTCATAAAAGGACACGTACCCCTGCACATAGTCCAGGAATATCCCTAATCTATTGCAGGACGATGTGAGAGGTAAAAGGACTCTTTGGTTGTCATGGATCGCTATATACTGATTGTTTGCATTAATCTCTAAAGCCCAGGACTTGTTATTTTTTCCCATGGCTGCCTGTGCACCTTGCCTGGCGACACTGGGATAAGTCACCCCTACCTTCCACCCCCCCCCCCCGATGAACTTCCCTGTACCTCCCAGTAATGGCACCCAGAGGAGAAACCTGTAGTGCTCAATACCTGAGGAGTGTTGAACCTCTCCGGTCCTTCAGGTCTCCCCTGATGAATGTGTAGAGCTCACTCCCGGAGGAGCCGCTGAAAATGAACCACGGGTCAGTCTCCCCGCACTAGGGAATAAATATACTCCAACACAGTTGTGAGTTTTTATCATTTAAATAGTTTACTAAAATAATAGCAGATGTTGAGACACGGTATTCACAAGTATTATTACAGTATTTTCGTATCACGGTAAAACGCGTAGCGGAAAAGAAACGAAACACGAGGCTTCGTATTTCGGAAAAATATAAAATATTCGGAACCGAACAGAAAAGAAATGCAATTTCCCGATAGTTCAGAAAAAGGGGAGACGTAGCGAAACCCAAACATACAATCCCTTCGTATTGCGGTAAACGCGCAGCGTAAAAAGAGAAAAATATAATTCGGAACGTATCTTTATCTTTAACCCCTGTTCCGATTCGTAAAAGAAATGAGTCCTGCACAGGTTAAGTCCCGGAATGTAAAAGGTGTATATGTGTGTGTGGTACCCGGGTACTGTTCAACTGGCCAGTGAATTTACTAAAGGAAGGTCTTCGACTAGTCAGTTGGGGCCCTGTGGACTTTAAAAAGAAAACAGCAGCGCGTCCTTTAATCACAAAACGGCCTTGGAGGCCTCTCACCCATCCGACGATTGCTTTAGGCTCCGCTGACCTAGGACGTCTCTCCACCCGATTTTGACTGGGGATACTAGCGGCTGGATCCGTTGTCTGACTTCATGCAGCTTGTCCAGCTCACCGCCTGCTCTCTGTACCCGATCAGCTCGCGGTGATTCAGCTCGCGGTGACTCCTCGCTCGAGGCCTTTGGTTCCTCCGGTCTGCAGCAACTCCTGGATTCTGGCAAGTCTCCTTCTCCTCAGGTTGAGTGATCCAATAAGGACTGATAGGTCTCACTCGGGCTCTGGCCTAGGCCCTCTTGCGATCTCTTCAGTGCGTCTGCTTTCTCTCGTTCCCTGGCGCGCTCTGGCGCGTTCTCCACGAGGTGGAGGATGTAAGTGTCCAGTCTCCACCCTCTTCCTGTCTCCTTGCAAAGCATGCCGGGAAATGTAGTCCCAATGTCCAGTGTCTCTAATCGCGACTGTCTCCATCTTGTGGCCAAAAATAGGTAATGCCACAGCGAGATTTAACACAGCGCTACAAATGTTTGAGAACGTCATAGCTTTCCCATCTCCTGGAATGGCTATAATATTGCCAGCAGTCTTTACATCCAATAAAGTGTTAGAGATCATGTCCACGTCAAGGGACTTGTGTGATGCTTCTTCTGCTTTGCATTGTCTCTTTGCCCAGATCACCACTTCATCTAATCCTGTGTGTATGGTGGCAAAAATCAGGCCATATTCCCCAGCAACGCTTGACTCATCATCAACCTCATCACCTTCATCATCATCATCATAATCTTCAACATCATCATCTTCTTCATTGTCTTCATCATTATGGTCATTATCACCTTCATCATCTCCCTCAGATGCCTCCTTAACTGATTTATTAATTTTGCTGAAATTATTACAATCCACATCAGATTTCTCCTCATCATCTCCACCCGAATCCCATCCTTTTAATATGGCTAAAGGGTCCATCGTGGCACACAGCTCCTCAATGTGACCCACCTTCCTGGACAGCTCCTCAATGTGACCCACCTTCCTGGACAGCTCCTCAATGTGACCCGCCTCCCTGGACAGCTCCTCAATGTGACCCGCCTTCCTGGACAGCTTCTCAATGTGACCCGCCTTCCTGGACAGCTCCTCAATGTAACCCGCCTTCCTGGACAGCTCCTCAATGTGATCCACCTTCCTGGACAGCTCCTCAATGTGACCCACCTTCCTGGACAGCTCCTCAATGTGACCCACCTTCCTGGACAGCTCCTCAATGTGACCCACCTTCCTGGACAGCTCCTCAATGTGACCCACCTTCCTGGACAGCTCCTCAATGTGACCAGCCTTCCTGGACAGCTCCTCAATGTGACCCACCTTCCTGGACAGCTCCTCAATGTGACCCACCTTCCTGGACAGCTCCTCATTCTTTATTTCCAACGTCTCAATATAATGTGAGCATATATCTGAGAATTTGTCTCTAAATCTTCTAATCTGACTCAGGACTCGTTTCTCCAGGGTTTCTAGCCTTTCCCTGAGGCCCATAAACAGGACAGTGGTTTCCCCTGTTAAATCTGCTATTGAGTCTTCTACATCCCTGCTTTCCTCCTGCAGACTCTGGATTTTTCTTTCCTTTTTCTTTTTCTCTGAAATCAATCTTCCGAGGATATTTTGCATTTTTGGCTTCTTTTTCTCAGAGGCCTCATGTAACGACTCCATCTTGTGTCCCCTATGGTCTCCAATCAGGCAGCAGGACACACAGACGCATGTAGCGTCCTCCAAGCAGTAATACTCCAGGACCTTCTTGTGGATTGGACACTTTCGGTTTTCCAAGGAAGCAGTGGGTTCCATTATTGATGACTTACTGTGTTTCATTACGTGGTTTTCACACAGAGATGTTTCGCACAGCGGACACGTTTTAACAGCCGGTACCAGAGAGTCACAGTATGTACAGAGCATAGGCGACACTACAGGGGGGCAAGGGGGGGCAATTGCCCCACCTAGTCTATTCTTTGCCCCCCATGTGCCCCCCCACCAAAAATCAGCATCCACCTTACCACAATTTTTCGGACCGCTGTATCTCTGTCCCTGTGCATCGTATATGGACAATCTATATGTCATTGGAAAGGGCATATTCTAGCCTTTCCAATGATGCCCAACTTGACCATATTCAGTGTAAATTAAAAGTAAAAAAACATTAAATAACAACGTGCACTTAAACGTAAACATTTTCACAGGGTTGAAATGGCTCAGCAGTGAAGTGTTTAATTTTCAGACTATACATTACATTGTGTATTACGTCAGTTTTTGCCTTGGTTTAGTTGTATATTAAGGGTTAATGGGTAGGCTTCATCCCTCACAGTATACATTTTCTTTTTTCCTTGATTAATGGCATTTTAGGGGTTAATGGGTAGGCTACATGCCTCACAGTGTATTCATTTCATGTCTTCCCTTGATCAATTGCATTTTAGGGGTTAATGGGCTGGCTACATGCCTCACAGTGTTTTCATTTCATGTCTTCCCTTGATCAATTGCATTTTAGGGGTTAATGGGTAGGCTACATGCCTCACAGTGTATTCATTTCATGTCTTCCCTTGATCAATTGCATTTTAGGGGTTAATGGTCTGGCTACATGCCTCACAGTGTTTTCATTTCATGTCTTCCCTTGATCAATTGCATTTTAGGGGTTAATGGGTAGGCTAAATGCCACAATGTTGATTATTTTTATTGTATTTCCCTGGGCTAATGGCATTTTAGGGGTTATTATGGAAGTTAGAATCTAAAGGGTCTATTCATCTTTAGATCCTCTGCTTTTCGTCACATTTCGGGGAATTAATTTCGCCAAAAATATGGTGAATTCCCTATTTAGCGAATGGTCACCGTAATTTGCTGAAAGTGGAGTCGCTGAAGCAGCTATCAGACATTCAGCAAAAACTGGATGAATGTGTAAGGCAGCGCACGTTCATCCATTTTTTGTCTATTTTTGATATTGGGAAGATATCTCCGTTTCGGCAATTATAGCGATCTCTGCCCTCCTATTTTTTCCCGTTTGTAAGCGCACTACCGTGTCTTCCATATTCAGCGAAAACTGCCGAATTGCGGCAAATAAAATATTGATTTTAAGTATCAGGTTAGTACAACAAAAAAGTCATCATTGCATCACATTACTCATTGCGTCACATTACTCTGGGGTTTTGGAATCTTATTTATATATATACTTATTTAGGGCACTATTACCTGGTGTGGGTTAACCCTTGTGTCCGCATGGTTTTGCGTTAGTGCCAGATTAATTGAGTCTAGCGCCAGACCAACATATCGTTTGCCTCCCGCTACAAACAGGAAAAATCACTTAGCGCGTTGCTATTAGCGATTGCACCACGAGCTTACTTTACTTTCTGCATCCGTTACTTAACATGGGGAGCATTAGAGATCTCCAGCGCTTTTGCAGCTAACAGATCACTTGGTGCCAACGCTAATTTTTTGAGGGGCGCTAATTGCAACATTTTACCTACTGCTAAACTCTAGTGCTAGCTCCAAAAAAACTGAAAAACAGGTCCATGACCAAAATTAACAGGCAATTAACAGGCAATTGAAAGGAATGCAGCGCAGGTGTTCTCTTGGCCCCATACACAATAGTAATGGATCTGGTCAGCAATGTCGTTGCTGTTGCATTAGGCTCTATTATAAATGTATCCTTTATCCACATATATCCTAATTCTAATATATTGCCTAATTTTAAACATTTTATGCTGGGGTTATTCATAGTATGTAAGCGGTTGATTATTAGGGTGACTGTGTGGATCATGTTTAAAGTGACACATAAATAAGTCTTGCCCTGAAACATGTATTATTTATATGCTGCAGCAGGGACATTATTGTGGCTCACCTGGCCTTCCTTTTGGATCTATTAAATGCATTGTAATGATTCTACATGCTGTTGGGTGGCATTTATCATGCAATGCCCATCAACCTTAATTAATATATGTGTGCATAAAAACATGGATGATACGGCCACCATGGAGGATTTTAATAATGCAGGGTGTGAGGTTATTTACTGGATGTGTTCATATTCAAGCTTGTGAGGGCAGGGGATAGGTATGGCCCGGCACTCTGCACTGGAAAAAAAAGTTCTATCCTGTACACAACCGCATTAGTGCTGGGTCTCAGCCCGGGTCTTAGCATTCCCCTAGCGTGCGCCAAACGACCTTGTACATGGACTACCGTGGACAAGCTGATCTGTTAGTAGGTCGTCAGGCACTAAGTTTTAGAAACTCGCGCTAAATTTTTCCTTTGGTGACGGTGTTTTAGTTCACACCAGGTGATAGGGCCCTTAGTTTTATTCAGGGGAATGATTTAGTGGTGAAAATTATTAGTGCCCCCCCCAGTTTTGACTGCGGTATCTTATGTGCCCCCCCTAAATATTGTTCGGACGCCCCTTATACACCGCTCTGCACTGGGGACACTTATAGGCTCCAGGTCTCTCATTTGGGCCCAGCGCTGCCTCGATGCAGGTCCTGCAGAAGCTGTGTCCACATGTCAGGGTCACAGGATCCGTGTAAATGGTCAGGCATATGGAGCAGGTCAGCTCGTCTCTCTGATCAGCAGACGCCATGACTGAAACGGCAACAGAACTGAGGAAACGAAACCTATTTCATTTCTCACAAGTCACAGTGGGAGGGATTTGAAAGATTTCATTTATGATTTACTTTATTTATGAGTTACATTTATTATCTCCCTGCTAACACTGTCTGGGTTATTCAGAGAAAGGTGAAACTCAGCAGAACTAGCAGGAGAACAATCTAGACCAAACAGCCGATTTGGAAAGTGAGAGAAATGTGAGAATTTTGACCTAGAATTTTCACTTCTCCAAAAGTTCTCCTGAGTTTCACCTTTGTCTGAATAACCCTGTGTGTCCCAGATGTCACTGTAAGGGACATTTCAGACATATCCACTCCCTCGTTAATGTATCATATGGAGAATGCTCCTTTTAACTTCGTCATTGCTGAGCTAATTTTCACAATTTTTTTATTCATGTTTAACCCTTTCGCTGCTGAGGCTTTTCCCGCCCCTGTGCTGAGGTCATTTTTACCGGTTTTGCTCATCATGTTTAAACGTGTTTTGAAGGCTTATTTTAGTATATGACCCAGACATATTATATATCGTTCTTTCCGTCAGACTCGGTAGATTCATAATATGTCATTATTATATGTATACGTTATGTCATGTCTGTATATTATAACAAAAAATGCAATAAAATATGTATTTTCAATAATTTACAATGTGTAAAGTGTTTTTTTTCACATTTTAACATGCGAGCAATTGCGGTTATATTTTGTATGGGGTGCGCTTGTTAAAAAAATTAAAAAATTAGAGATGGGGTCTCGTTACATTTTTTTGGGGGGAAAATTACATTATTTTTAACAAACGCACCGCATACAAAAATCGTTAGTGCAGCATCATTGTTCACATTATAATTGAAATGGGAACAATATTGCTGCATTAACAAACCAAAAAAAAGAAAAAAATTTTTTTTTTTTTTTTTTTTATAATTTTTTTCATTTTTTTACAAAATTTTTCACTTTCATGTTTGGTATCGTTATAAATTTAACCCCTAGCTGCCACGGATCGGGAGATAGGGAGTTCATTGGAACTCCCCATCTCCACAGTTGGTGGCAGTTAGGGGTTAAGTCCAGGACTGGCGTCATCGTGCTACGCACGATGACGCCAGTCCTCAGGGGGAGTTCCGGAGGCTTGGCCGACATCCAAGATGTCGGCCAGCTCCGGGAAAGGATCGCAAACCGGCGCTTTTCAGCGCCGATTCGCGATACAGCTCCCCAGGGGTTAATGCCAGGCATCATTTGGAAGGGCAGGCTGTGCCCTTCCAAATGATGCCTGGGTTAACCCCCGCAGAGCCGCCGATCGGGAGGGAGAGAGGTCCGAAGGACCTCCCCCCCTCCCTTTCAGGCGCCTCCTCCGCACATGCGGGGGGGGCGCCTGAATTTGGTGTCATCGCGCTGCCGCGATGACACCAAATTCCGGCGGCTGCTGTTCCGGATGCCGGGCTGACATCCAGGATGTCAGCCCGCACCGGAGGGGCCAGCGATCGCCGGAACCCGGCCGAACGCTGACCCCAATGGGAGGACGCGCTCAGCGCGTCCTCCGCACAGCAGCGGGAATGCGGAGGACGCGCTGAGCGCGTCCTCCGCATTGAAAGGGTTAAAAGAAATTTGTTTTGCTTCAGGACCCAGACACATTATATATCATTTTTTCCCAGCGGGTTCAGCAGATTCAAAATATATCATTATGTTTACCCGACATGTCCTGTCTGAATAAAGCATCAAAAAAGTCAAAAGACTTTAAACTCCATTCCATTCAGAGTTCAATCATATGAAAAGTGGGCAATGAGATGACGCATGGTCTAAAGAGCTGCATTTTCAGGATGTCGAGAAGGTCCAAACAAACTAGTATCCTTTGCAGTGCCAGACAGCTGACATGTTTATGCACAGTTAGTTTGGACCTTCTTGATATCCTACAAGAGTAATCCGAATCAAAATTCGATTCGGATCGATTTGTTTACATTTATTTAGGTGATTCAGAGATTCGGATCGATCCAAGTTTTTGAATTGGCTGAAATTCAGCAGAAATTCAATTCGGGCTGAGTGAAATAGCACAAACTTAATGAGTGTGTTCTCTCACGCTTGTGTCTAGAAGGGTTAATGAAATATGTCCCTTGGACTCTGGCCCTTGTTCCATGTGATAGAAGAGATAAATAAGCCACATTGTATGCACAGCCCTGGCTGATAACAAGCTGTGTAGAAGCTGTAGTCTCGGTCTGTAGACAGGCCACGCCAAGTTACAGTTCACCTGTCGCCATTGGTAGTTATTTATTTATTTATTTATAAAGGATTTTACCAGGAAGGATACATTGAGATTTCTCTCGTTTTCAAGTATGTCCTGGGTCAAGAACATCGAAGTGTTACAGTTACAGAAATACAAAGTAATACAATGCAAGATATTAAAAAAACAACACAAATATACAGATTAACAGAAAATAAATATGTAGAAAAATAGTCATTATGTTACATGTTTACAGGTGCGTTCTGTATATAGTCATTATGTTACATGTTTACAGGTGCATTCTGTATATAGTCACTATGTTACATGTTTACAGGTGCATTCTGTATATAGTCACTGTGTTACATGTTTACAGGTGCATTCTGTATATAGTCACTATGTTACATGTTTACAGGTGCATTCTGTATATAGTCATTATGTTACATGTTTACAGGTGCATTCTGTATATAGTCACTATGTTACATGTTTACAGGTGCATTCTGTATATAGTCACTGTGTTACATGTTTACAGGTGCATTCTGTATATAGTCACTATGTTACATGTTTACAGGTGCATTCTGTATATAGTCACTATGTTACATGTTTACAGGTGCATTCTGTATATAGTCACTGTGTAACATGTTTACAGGTGCATTCTGTATTGAGGTATGTTAATAGGGAGCTCTTGAGTGACTTTAGACTGGGGGAAGATTTGATGGTGTCTGGGAGATTATTCCATAATTGTGGTGCTCTGTAGGAAAATGAGGATCGAGCCACTGTCTTTTTGTATTGTGGTATTGCAAGTAAGGTGCTGGTCCTGGATCGGAAGTTATAGGATGAGGGAGCTGCTGGGGGAAGCAGTCTATTCAGGTAGGGTGGCAGCTTCCCAGAAATGCTCTTAAACACCAGGCTGGAAAGATGAAGGGTGCGTCTAGATTCCAGCGATGGCCAGTTTAGCTCTTTTAACATGTCACAATGGTGGGTCGTGTAGTTACATTGTAATGCAAAGCGGCAGAATGAGTTATATAATGTAGTAATGAATACCTGTTGGTATATTCAAGTGCAGGAGGAGCAGTGACCTCTGCAGTAACCTCGTGGACTACAATTTGAGGCCGTGGCCACATTTATCCCACACGGGTAATACCGATGTGGGTTTTGTTTGCTAAATGGTTTCATTTAAAGGTTTTTTTTTCGACCCTTGACCTGCCGGGGCCAAAGTAACTCAATCATGTTATCTGTCTCTTTCTCTGTATCTCTCACTATATGACTGTCTATATTATCTATCTATCTATCTATCTATCCATTTCTATATATCTGTAATTATTTGTTTGTATCTATGTGTCTGTGTTTATCTCTCTGTATCTGTCTGTATCTATCTGTATTTCCATCCATTAACACCAATTCCAGACACCCAGAGCCCATGTTTCTAGTCACAATGTGACAAAGAACAAAGAGACAACTCTCCTTCAGAAAGAAACTCCTCTTCCACTACCCCTCCTCATGTATCCCTCTCTATACATCTAAAGGTAAGGGAGGAACGGCGCGAGGGTTTTGCCCTGGCACTTCCTGTTCAAAATGGCACCTGAGACAGTCTTATCCTCTTTCTGTTAGCCACACCCCCTAACCTTAAACAGACAAGACTATTTTCCTCATTCCTGCCAAAAATATGATTTGAGGCTCCTCCAGCTCACCCTCCAGGCCTTCATCACAGGAGTACATTTTTCCACACAGTTTTTGTTCACACCTTGATGTTGTAAAAAAAAAAAGGAGCAAACTTTTATTCAGATTTCATTTATTGACAGCGTGTATTTCCATTTTTCCTGAGTTTATCTTCCAAACACGTGTGGTTATATATACTATTAGGCATTATTGTAAAAATATACAGAAATTACGAACAGTCGATGCATTTTTTATGGAAATAAGCTAAATTATCCAAAATTTATAAAAAAAAGTTTTTGTGTTTCGGCGCGTTGCGTTTCATGAATAATATGATTATGTATAAAGCACTGAACATGGTATTGCCATTAATCGTTAAAAAGGACACAAGATTCCAAAGCCACTGAAGGGTTATTGAGTATAGACCATATTATTTTTAAATGTTTTTGTCTCCAATCAATAAAGTTTATTATAAAGCTGAGGGATTTTTAATACACAAATTTATTTACATATCAGTATTAGGGATTAGCTGTTCGGTTCGATCAGTTCGGAGTTCGATTCGAACTTTGGTCGTTCGAAAGTTCGCGAACTTCGAACGTTTTGGGTGTGTTCTGATCGAGTTCGCAAGAAAAAAGAAATTTTGAAAAAAGTATAAAAAATGCTTAAAAAATACTAAAAAATCTAGAAATAAAGAAACTCTTTACTGCAGAATATTATAAGCAATAGTTTATTAGATATTGAATTAAAAACTAATGTGTACGTGCAAAGATTCTCACCTCTAAATGACCTGTGTTTCTCAAACGGTAAACACCAGGTGTTTTTTGTCTGGTGTAATGAAATTGATACATTGTATGTAGAATGAAGGTGTGGTGTCTGCTTCTGTTCTGAGTGAGAAGTGTTAATTTCCCTCCTAAAACAACTTCTAATATGCTGCATTTAACTGTGTGAAAAAATACAAAATTTCCTCATTGCCCGCTTTTAACATCTAAAGCAATGTTATTTTTCACCTAGGGATTAAACATTCACAGGGTTATTCAGAGGGCGGTGAAGAGCAGGAGAATAACTGGAGAAGTGAAAATTCTAGGTCAAAATAGCCAAACCAGAAAAATTCTCCTATTTATCTCACTATCCAAATCAGCTATTTTGACCTAGAATTTTCCATTCTCCAGTCATTCTCCTGCTTTTCACCACTCTCCGAATAACCCTGACAGGGTTATTCAGAGAAAGGTGAAACTCAGGAGAATGACTGGAGAAGAGAAAATTCTAGGCAAAATAGCTGATTTGGATAGTGAGATAAATGGGAGAATTTTTCTGGTTTGGCTATTTTGACCTAGAATTTTCACTTCTCCAGTCATTCTCCTGAGTTTCACCTCTGTCTGAATAACCCTGACAGTCATAAAACACAATTGGCCACAATACTCAGCCACTAATTGGGTTAGTCGAGACTCATGGGAAATGTAGTTCAAAAACAACTGGATGGCCAAGGTTGCTGCACCTCTGAATTATAAACATACAGGGTTATCCAAAGAGATCCGAATGGCTGGAGAAAGGTAACCGAATGCTGAAAATCAGCGTTCGGTTACCTTTCCTGGCCATTCGGCTATCCAGAGAGCAGGCAATTCACCAAATCCTAGTGAATTGCCTGCACATACGGTGCCTGTTCGGTGCCTGTTCGAGGGCAGTGAATCCCCATAGAGAAGCAATGCTTCGTCTATTCAGAGAACACAAACCAGCAGTGAAAGGTTCCCCTAATGCCCTGCTGTTCGGTGGTTTAATTTGGCAAGTTTATTCAGGCAAATCCCATAGGCTTCAATGTTAAAAATATTCCCGTTTTAATTCAAAATCTAATAAACCGTTCATTATAAAATTCTTCTGCAGTAAAAAGTCTCTTTATTTATAGATTTTTTTGAGGATATTTTAAGCATTTTCCTGGGGTTTTTTTTACTTATTTTTTCTGTAACAGCCCTTTTTATTATCATTCATTGGATCATATGTAAATTTCAGACATTTTCGCTCAGTAGTTTCTTTGCAAACAGCGTTTCACTTTTCAAACGTTCAAGCAAACTGTTTTGCTAATTTATTCACTCCATTCGTCTGCGGTGTCGGCTTTTTCCAGCAGCTTCGCTGCGTGTGATCGTCTCCTGCTCGGCTTTTTCCGGCGGGTTAATCTAGATGTTTTTGCGGGTTTTTGGCGTGCATTCGCCGAGTTTTGCGGTTAGTTTTTGGCGGGTTTGCGGTGACCTTTCCCTGCAATTCGGGGACCCTGTGGTGCTTGCTGAATACACCGCAGGGTCGCCGAACTGGGAATCGTCAAAACAAACCGAATTGAAGAGAACGAAAAGTCACCGAACGTGCGGTGACTTTTCAATTCTCTTTGAATTACCCTGATTGTAATGATATATTTAGGCTGAATGTGTGAGAGTGTGTTCGTGTGTATGTATGCATAAGGGTGCGTGTGTGTATATACATATATATATATATATATAACATAATTTTTTTTCATGTGTTTGAGCTTTTGTGTGCACACCCTAATGCAATAGGCTGCGCACGCCTATGATGATGGCGCATCTGTAACTGTCTGTGAGCATGATGTGAGCTGGCCTGGACAATATATATACGCATGATGTGAGCTGGCCTGGACAATATATATATGCATGATTTGAGCTGGCATGGGCCTGGGCAATATATATATACGCATGATGGCGCATCTGTGACTGTCTGTGAGCATGATGTGAGCTGGCCTGGGCAATATATATATACGCATGATGTGAGCTGGCCTGGGCAATATATATATATATATACGCATGATGAAAATCTGCAAAGGATAAGGCACGCAAAGTGAAATTTTGATGTGTCTGAAATTGAAACTTACGTGACAATTCTTATTTTTTTTTTCGTTAATTTATATTTGTTCAATACAGTTAATTTTAATTTGTTTAATAGAGTTAATTTAAAATGGTTTAATACAGTTTATTTATATTTATTTTACCTTTACTATTGATGCTTTTCAAACTTTATTCTTAAATAAAAAGAAATTTAGCAGTTTCATGTTGTGTAGTTTTTTTTGGGGGGGGTGCAAGTAGCTGGTCTTGCCTAGGGCGCAAAATAGTCTAGCACTGGCCCTGACCGCATGGTCCAACCCTGCACTCTTCCACAATACCACAGAGGGGTTACTGTATGTTGGCACTTGCTGGCCTGGCACCAAAGGCATAATATTTGGGTGCACTGCCACTGACGCTTGTACCAGATTCATATCCTCAGAGAGGTTACGGTGTGACGGCACTGTTGCCGACGCTAAAGGCCCAATTTTAAAGCACCTATTGTTACTTTTATCCAAAGCCTGCATAGGTTTCACAATAATTTAGCCAAAAAATCCCTAAACTTTTTCTGCGTGTCCGAAAATGTCTCCTCTTTTCATACAGACTGCCGCCCAAAGCAGTTGTTTATGGATAGATTAAAAGAAAAGCATTTACCGTCATTTGAAATGTCATTTTTTGGTTTTTACATATTTCTATACATCCTAGAAATCCGCCACTTCACGGGCAGGTTATGGGGACCTCCTAGGCACAATATTTGAAGGAATTTTTTGTTTTTATTTTTAACCCTTATTTCATGGAAAACTCACTGTCCCTTTAAAAATGTATTTTTTTAACTTTTTGTCCTTGTTTCCTGTCCCCCAGGGCACTACCCGGACCCCCATACACCTTTTATGGCAAATATCTAGCATATATGCCCTCTTGGAGGGCACTCTAAAAATCGAATTTTCAGCCCCATTGACTTGTATTGAGTTCGTGTTCGAATTCGAACATTTGGAAAGTTCGAGTTCGAATGCGAACCGAACTCGGGGGTGTTCGGCTCATCCCTAATCAGTATGTCAGAATAAAATCACATGTTACAGAGGTTTGGGTGTCTTGAGAAAAGTAATCCTCCACGTGATTGGTTTGATTCACTCCAGGAGAGAGTTAGGAGGCCTTATGAGCACCTTGCACAACCTCAATGTGAAAAGGCACATTTTATAAGGAAGGCCCGTCTGCATTTATTAAGCTTTAGCTGCCTCAGAAATAAAGTACAATAATAATAAGTATATATTTCCGGAACTACACACATCATTCTTTATTCTCTTACATAGCTCTGGATGGTTAAAGGTAAAATAGATAGAGTTAGGAGCCCCGATTCGTACCTTGAGCAACATCAAATCATAGGCACATTGATTGGAGATGGTGACGTCTTCCACTTTCATATCATTCTTAGATATGCTGGGATTCATGGCTTTGTTGATGTCACTGTGAACTTACACGATGATGTCATCGGTTATCCGCTATTCCCTGACGATCCTGAAAATCAACATACTGCTTTGCCAGAGGAAAAGACGATGCTCGCCGTAGGATTTGGAGATTAACTCAGTGTGGCAGAGGATACATGAGAAACATCACCCACTTTCAGTAGTGAAAGCGCGCATATCATATCCCAGACTTCGTCTCCACTCAAGAGGTTAATTATAAACCAGATAATATTTTTTTGCCGAACAATTGGGTGGTTATCGTTCCAGAAATGTTTCTTTGGGCATCTAAAGCATTAACATATAAGAGCCACCACTCCACTACAGCAACGATTTAGATCAGTGGTTCCCAACCCCCGGTCCTCAAGTCCCCCTAACAGACCAGATTTTCTCAGATCACCTTGGGGAAATGCAGACTGAATCCTGTAATCACTGAGCAGCAAATCATATCACCTGTGCTGTGCTGCAGATATCTGGGAAACCTGACCTGTTAGGGGTACTTGAGGACCAGGGTTGGGAACCACTGATTTAGATGATGCTGTATAATTCTGCATTACCTCCTACTTGCACAGAGCATGGGAAACAAGAAGGTGACATATGGCAGTACCATTGTTTGCATTCCCTCTGAAAAGTGGACAATACCACTGCATTATAAATGTTTATATCTTTGGACATCTTTTTACATTTTACTGGGTCATATCTGGTTCAACCTTTCCGATAATACCGAAGTTGACTCTGTGGGTCCCCAAAGGATGAACCACCCTCTATCACTTTCAAATTCTTTCTAGTTCTTCTGGATTTGAGGGGTTTCATTGATGTTACGATGTAAGAGGACTGTGTGGCCTGCCGTCTGCAAGGCCAATGCACCTGGGAGAGAACGCCGAGGGAGCAATTCAAAGGTACGTAGTGTGGACAGTGTGTCCCACACATCCTCTGTAGGGATGAGCCGAACACCCCCGAGTTCAGTTAGCATTCGAACTGGAACTTTGAAAAAGTTCGAATTTGAACTCGAACACGAACTCAATACAAGTCAATGGGACTCAAAGTTCGATTTTTAGAGTACCCTCCAAGAGGGCATATATGCTAGATATTTGCCATAAAAGGTGTATGGGGTCCAGGTAGTGCCCTGGGGGACAGGAAACAAAGACAAAAAGTTTTTCAAAAAAGACGTTTTAACCCCTTCACTGCTGGCGACATGTGGGACACGTCCTCAGTTACTCCCGCGGTATGCTGAGGAGGACGTGTCCCACACGTCATCAGCTTTGCGGGACCCCCGGCAGAGATACTCACCTCTCTGTCCGTGGTCCAGCGGCGTTCTGACTTCAGCGTCCTCAGATGCTGAAGTCAAGCTCCTCCCGACATAAATGACATCATCGCGCCATGTGCAATGACGTCATTTCCAGGCGACCCCCGGCCAGGGCCTGTGCAAGCATTTTTATCTAGTCAGGCGAAGGTGCATTTTGGTGCCCCCCCATCTCCATGTCATGTCAAGCCAATCAGGATAGAGGTGCCATGATAATCTCTATATATATACACATATATATACACACACTAGGGTTGCTCATATAAGTATATTTGCCCCCAGCTCATATAAGTATATTTGCCCCAGCTCATATGGGTATATTTGCACCAGATCACATGTGGATATATTTGCCCCCAGATTACATGGGTATATATTGCCTCAGCTCATATAGAGATATTTGCCCCAGCTCATATGGAAATATTTGCCCCCAGCTCATATGGGTATATTTGCCCCCAGATCACATGTGGATATATTTGCCCCCAACTCATGGATATATTTGCCCCCAGATCACACGTGGATATATTTGCCCCAACTCATGGATATATTTGCCCCCAGATCACATGTAGATATATTTGCCCCCAACTCATGGATATATTTGCCCCCAGATCACACGTGGATATATTTGTCCCAACTCATGGATATATTTGCCCCCAGATCACATGTGGATATATTTGCCCCAACTCATGGATATATTTGCCCCCAGCTCATGGATATATATATATTTTCCCCCAACTCATGGATATATTTGCCCCGCGATCACATGTGGATATATTTGCCCCCAACTCATGGATATATTTGCCCCAGCTCATGGATATATATATATTTGCCCCCAACTCATGGATATATTTGCCCCCATATCACATGTGGATATATTTGCCCCAGCTCATGGATATATTTACCCCCAGCTCATGGATATATATATATTTGTCCCCAAATCATGGATATATTTGCCCCCAGATCACATGTGGATATATTTTCCCCCAACTCATGGATATATTTGCCCCCAAGATCACATGTGGATATATTTGCCCCCAACTCATGGATATATTTGCCCCCAGATTACATGGGTATATATTGCCCCAGCTGATATGGCGATATTTGCCCCCAGCTCACATATGGATATATCTGCCCCCAGCTCTCACCTGCTGCCAGGCCCCCCAGGCTCCGCTGGCGTTCCTCATGGTGGCGAGCGGCCGCTGACATGATGCAGCTTTGCCGCTCGCCGGGCGGGAACCACATGACCAGCGCAGCCGCGTTCTCACAAGATTGCGCGCGGCGCTGGTCAGGTGATTTGGCCCCTAGCGCTGCACCGGGTCTCCCCGGCCGACCAAGATGGCGGCGTTCGGGGTCAGGGAATTCCGCCCCCACAAACTGGCAGGAAGCCAGATAGGCTAGCGCCGGCCCTGCCCCCGGCAATGCCGGGAGATTTGCCTGGAAGGGAGGGGGCGATCCGGGCGGTCCCACAAAAAAAGCCAGGCACTGCTTAAAAGGGGAGAGTCTCCCCTTTTAAGCGGTGCCTGGCTTTAACCCCTTAGGAACTGGGTAGGAAGTGCGGCCTAGCTCCAGTGGGGGCCGCCATCTTGGGTGCTCCACCCCCGGGTCCCCGCTCACTGCCTGACGTCCTCACGTCACGTGATGACGTCAGATAGCCGGGGAACCCCTAGCTGCCTGGAATCCCCTGGTGGAGATAGGGGGTTCATTTGAACCCCGATATCTCCAGAACCGTAGCAGCTAGGGGTCATGGAGGGTTTCAATCGAAAGGCCTGAGCATGGCCTTTCGAATGAAACATGTATTTTTTTGTGTTATTTTTATTAATGCAGCAATATTGTTCACATTTCAATTATAATGTGAACAATGATGCTGCACTAATGATTTTTTTCTATGGTGTGCGTATGCTAAAAATCACACAATTCCCCCCAAAAAATTTAATAAGTCCCCATTTCTAATTTTTGTACAAGCGCACCCCATAGAAAATATAACTGCAAATGTTCAATGTGAAAAAAAACACTTTACACGCTGCAGATGATTAAAAAATTCAAGTTTTATTGCATTTTTTGTTATAATATACAGGCAGAATATGACGTATACTTATAAAAATGATATATTATGAATCTGCCAAGTCTGCCGGAAAGAACGATATATAATATGTCTGGGTCGTATAATAAAATTTGGCTTCAAATCGCGTTTAAACATGATGAGTGAATGCGGTAAAAATTAGCTCAGCACACAGCGGTGAAATGCCTCAGCAGTGAAAGGGTTAGAGGAACAGTGAGTTTTCCATAAAATAAGGGTTAAAAATAAAAACGAAAAATTCCTTCAAATATCGTGCCTAGGAGGTCCCCATAACCTGCCCGTGATGTGGTGGATTTGTAGGATGTATGGAAACATCGCCATCACAGCACAGACCCACACACGACAACTGTACCTCCAGTCTGCATACAATGTATCAAATTCATGAGATGGACTAATTAGAAGCACATGTTATTTCCAGACACTAATTAAACACCTGTTGTTTACGCCGTTTGCGAGCACAGGTCATTTAGAGGTGAGAATCTTTGCACGTAGACATTATTCTTTAATTCAATATCTAATAAACCGTTGCTTATAATATTCTGCAGTAAAGAGTCTCTTAATTTCTAGATTTTTTTGTATTTTTTTAAGCATTTTTTATACTTTTTTAAAAAAAAAATCAAACTCGAACCAAACACGCCAAAAAGTTCGAAGTTTGTGAACTTGCGAACGGCCAAAGTTCGAATCGAACTCCGAACTGATCGAACTGAACAGCACATCCCTAATCCTCTACACACATGAGGGAAAGCGGAGGATGTGTTGGACACAATGTCTGCAGCGCAGAGGATACATATTATAATTATTCCAATCTAGCTTGTCTATGTCCTCTCTTAGTATCTGCATTTTGATCATGTTCTCCCTCTCAGCCTCGGATTCTCAGTGGTGTATTTTGATTTTATTTTTTGTTATATAATATTTGGGGGTTTTCCCCGATAAAATGAATAGGTTTAAAATCACACGGCAAATTTGGATTTTAAAGAAGATCAAAGGATCTTCACAAGATCATCCGTTAAGCACAGAAACTCTCACTACGCAGATTTACCAAATCTTTTACAAGGTTCTCAGAAAGAACTCCGGCCTCACGCAAGCGGCTTGTTCTATCTCCTGATTCTCACCCAGCCATGATCCCTGGCAAATATCGCAATATGAAGCAGCTCTGTGAAGGAGGGCAAGAAGGTGTGTAAGTAACGGATCGGGTCACCCAGCTCAAAAAAGGACAACTGCCCAAACTCATAGTCCAGGAATATCCCTAATCTGTAGCAGGAGGGGGCGACACGTAAAAGGACACTTTGGTTGTCATGGATCGCTATAAACTGATTGTTTGCATTCTTCTCTAAAGCCCAGGACTTGTTATTATTTCCTATGGCTGCCTGAACACCTTCCCTGTCAATACTGGGATAAGTCACCCCTACCCTCCACTCCCCTGATGGACTGCCCTCTACTTCCCAGTAATGGTCCCCAGCAGGAAAGCCTGTAGTGCTCAATACCTGAGGAATCTTAAACCTCTCTGGTCCTTGAGGTCTCTTCTGACGAATGTTTGAGAAAGTCATAGCTTTCCCATCCCCCGATATTGCTGTATTATTGCCGGCAGATTTGATGTCCAGTAAAATATTAGATGTAATGTCTATATTCAGATACTTTTCAGATGCTTCTTCTGCATTGCATTGTCTCTTTGCCCAGGTCACCACTTCATCTAATCCTGTGTGTAAGGTGGCAAAAATCAGGCCATATTCCTCATTGGCACTGTTCTTTATAACGCTTGACTCATCATCATCTTCATCATCAGCTTCATCATCTTCATTCTCTTCTTCATCATCATCATCTTCATCCTCTTCATCATCATCATCATCATCTTCATCCTCTTCATCATCATCATCTTCGTCTAGATAAATTTTGCCCTCATCACTTTCATCAACATCATAATCATCATTTTCATCATCCTCAACTCCAGCTGATTTCCACACTTGCAAGATGGTTAATGGGTCGGTCGTGCTACACAGTCCTATAATGTGACCCACCTGCCTGGATAGCTCCTCCATCTTTTTTTCCAGCTGAGTAATCTCATGCAAATTTTTAGAGGACGTGTCTCCATATCTTTTGATCTGACTCAGGACTTGTTTCTCCAGTGTCTCCAGCTGTTCCCTGATGCCCATAAACAGAGCCGTGGTTTCCGCTGTTAATTCTGCTACCAAGGCTTCCTCATTTCTGTTCTCATCCTGCAGACTCTGGATTTTTTTTTCCGTCTCTTTTTTCTCTGAAATCAATCTTCCGAGGGCAATGTGCATTTTTACCTGCTTTTTCATCGAGGCCTCTTGTAACGACTCCATCTGGTGTCCCCTGTGTTCTCCAATCAGGCAGCAGGACACACAGACGCATGTAGAGTCCTTCAAGCAGTAATACTCCAGGACCTTCTTGTGGATTTGGCACTTTCGGTTCTTCGAGGAAGCAGTGGGTTCCATTAATACATGTTCTGCTGACTTACTGTGTTTCTTTATATGTTTTTCACACAGAGACGACTCACACAGCAGACACGTTTTAACAGCCGGTACCGGAGAGTCACAGTATGTACAGAGGATCCCCATGTCCTCCTGCTCTGGGTGATAGGATCGGGAAGTCTCCACGATGTTACTCAGCTTCCTTCTCTTCTCGAGAGCCGGACATTGCTCAAACTCCACTCTGCACTCGGGACACACATAGGCACCAGGTCTCTCATTCGGGTCCAGCACATTTTCACTGCTGGTCCTGCAGAAGTTGTGTCTACACGTCAGGGTCACAGGATCCGTGTAAATGGTCAGGCATATGGAGGAGGTCAGCTCGTCTCTCAGATCAGCAGACGCCATGACTGAAACGGTAACAGAACCCAGGAAACGAAACCCATTTCATTTCCCGGAAGTCACAGTGGGAGGAATTTGAAACATTTCAGCCTTCACATTTATTAACTTGCTGTTAACCCTGTGTGTCCCAGACTGTCTCTGTAAGGTACGTTTCAGACATATCCAGTCCCAATTTAATGTATACTATTTTGCTCATGTTTAACCCCATGGTGACCAAGGACCTACCAGGTACATTTTATGAAAAATATAACAAGAGAAAAAAGATGTCATCTGCGCTCGTTTATACAGTCAGGTCCAGAAATATTGGGACATCGACACAATTCTAACATCTTTGGCTCTATACGCCGCCATCAGGGGGTCACACTGATTTATAGGAGGTTTCTGAGACTTGTAATCTGTGGCTTCTCACTGCCACCCATCAAGGGGTCTCACTGATTTATAGGAGGTTTCTGAGATTTGTAATCTGTGGCTTCTCACTGCCACCCATCAAGGGGTCACACTGATTTATAGGAGGTTTCTGAGACTTGTAATCTGTGGCTTCTCACTTCCACCCATCAGGGGGTCCCACATACTTCTAGCAGATTTATGCGAATTGTAATCTGTGGCTTCTCACTGCCACCCATCAGGGGGTCACACTGATTTAAAGGAGGTTTATGAGACTTGTAATCTGTGGCTTCTCACTGCCACCCATCAAGGGGTCTCACTGATTTATAGGAGGTTTCTGAGACTTGTAATCTGTGGCTTCTCACTGCCACCCATCAGGGGGTCACACTGATTTATAGGAGGTTTCTGAGACTTGTAATCTGTGGCTTCTCACTGCCACCCATCAAGGGGTCACACTGATTTATAGGAAGTTTCTGAGACTTGTAAACTGTGGCTTCTCACTGCCACCCATCAAGGGGTCACACTGATGTATAGGAAGTTTCTGAGACTTGTAATCTGTGGCTTCTCACTGCCACCCATCAGGGGGTCACACTGATTTATAGGAGGTTTCTGAGACTTGTAATCTGTGGCTTCTCACTGCCACCCATCAAGGGGTCACACTGATTTATAGGAAGTTTCTGAGACTTGTAAACTGTGGCTTCTCACTGCCACCCATCAAGGGGTCACACTGATGTATAGGAAGTTTCTGAGACTTGTAATCTGTGGCTTCTCACTGCCACCCATCAGGGGGTCCCACATACTTCTAGCAGATTTATGCGAATTGTAATTTGTGTCTTCTCACTGCCACCCATCAGGGATTTGGTGGATTGGCTAACCAGGCCATCCTCATCCTCCGAGTCCTCTGCCAGCCAGGCATGTAGTGCTTTACAGTCCACCTCAGCTGACAAAACATCTAATGCAGCCTCCATGTCCACAGCTACTCCTGCCGTGGCCTCGCTATCACACACGGAGGAGTCAGCTGAATTATTTGACTACAATGAGAGTGACATGCTGCTTGAGGATGCGCAGCAAGTACAGTGCTCTGATTCAATCTCTGAGGTTGAGGAAGGGAGTATAATCAACCTAGAGGAAGGGGGTGCCAGTGATGACACACAAATAACTGGCACTCATGTTGCCCCAGCAGCTGCAGCATACTGCCAAATTGGCTCCGGTGACGAGGAGATAGGGGGTGAAGATGACATTGATGATGAGGTCACTGACTCCACTTGGGTGCCAGATCGAACAGAGGAATCAAGTGAGGAGGAGGGGGAGCTGGAGGCACAGCAAACACGAGGCACAACATCCTCTATGACTGACTGTAGCACCAGCCAGCCAGTCCTGGAGTTGCGGGACTGGAGGAAGGAACTGCAAGGCCCAATTTTACTCTGGGTAAACGCAAGTCTATATCATGCTTTCTCTCACGCTTCTCCTCTTTACTTCTACCTTTCTCCTTAAATGGAACTCCTGCCCCTCTACCACTGACCCCTACACTATCTGCATCTCTCCCTCCCTCCTCTCGTCCCACATGATGGCCTCGCATGAGCTCCTTTGTTTCCTCAGAACATGGTCTCCCTCTAACTCTCGTGCTGCCTCCACTCCCACAAATCCCATTCCCACCTTCTCTTTCTCACCCTCCTGCTGTTACTCTATTCAGGTGACATATCCCCTAACCCTGGCCCCACAACACATCCAATACTTCCCTCTCATCCTATCTCCATCGCACATAAATCACCTCCCTGCAAACCCAGCAACCTCATTCCCATAATCCCTCAGCGCCTGTCCTCTTTCTCCTGCGCCCTCTGGAACGCTCGCTCTGTGTGCAACAAACTCACAGCCGTCCATGACCTCTTCCTTTCAAACTCCTT
The DNA here is from genome assembly GCA_009667805.1 of Leptobrachium leishanense. Lineage (NCBI taxonomy): Eukaryota > Metazoa > Chordata > Amphibia > Anura > Megophryidae > Leptobrachium > Leptobrachium leishanense. Next base: position 115,697 of record RXON01003748.1, read on the forward strand.
CAACTCCTAGCTTTAACTGAAACCTGGCTAACTCCCTCTGACACGGCCTCCGTTGCTGCTCTCTCACATGGCGGTCTACACTTGAGCCATACCCCCAGACCGGGTGAGAGAAATGGTGGCGGGGTCGGGCTCCTGCTCTCTCCCACCTGCACCTACCAGCATCTCCCTCCACCCCCATCTCTCTCCTTCTCCTCCTTCGAGACACACTGCATCCGCCTGTTCTCTCCTCTGGCTCTCAGGGTGGCAGTCATCTACCGCCCACCGGGACCAACCTCCCAGTTCTTTGACCACTTTGCTACCTGGCTTTCTCACTTCCTGTCTTCTAATCTTCCATGCCTAATTCTCGGGGACTTCAACATTCCCATTGACGATCCTTCCGCTCCTGCTGCCTCCAAACTTCTTTCACTCACGTCCTCCCTTGGACTCACACAATCCTCCCTCCTCCCTACCCACCGCGATGGTCACGTTATTGACCTGGTCTTTTCCAACCTCTGCTCCATTTCTGAGTTCAAATGTCGCCCTTTCCCCATCTCTGACCACCACCTTCTCTCTTTCAACCTATCTGGACTTCCTAAACACCCTGCTCCCCCACCCCGCACACACACTCGCAGAAATCTACATGCTGTGGACCCCCATCAATTCTCCAACCTACTTCACCACCTCCCTCATACCTCATCCTTCACCTGCCCTGATGCTGCCACTAATCACTACAACACTACGCTTATCTCTGCTCTAGACACTCTTGCTCCTCTTCGACTCTGCAAGGCCCCACGCCGCCAGCTTCAGCCCTGGCACACCCTCCAAACTCGCTACCTGCAAAGATGCTCCCGCACTGCAGAGCGTGCCTGGAGGAAATCCCACTCTGAAGCTGATTTTGTTCACTTCAAGTTTATTCTCCGGTCATACACCTCTGCCCTCCACTTGGCCAAACAATCCTTCTTCTCATCTCTTATATCTACGCTGTCCTCCAACCCTAAACGGCTCTGGTCCACCTTCAACACCCTCCTCCACCCACCTGCACCTCCCCCTCAGCTGCCTTCAGCGCTCAAGACCTGGCAGACTACTTCCTCAATAAAACTCTAACTATCAGAAGCAACATCCCAACACAAGATAGTTATCTGCCACCTCCACTCCCACAGGTCCCCTCTGCCACCCTCTGCCGCTTCCTCCCAACCACTGAGGAGGAAGTCAATTCCTTATTGTCCTCCTCACATCTCACCACGTGCCCGCTCGACCCCATTCCCTCACATCTAATTCCTCCCCTCTCCTCCTCCCTCACCCCTGCTCTCACACACATCTTCAACCTATCTCTCTCCACTGGCTCCTTTCCATCCGCCTTCAAACACGCGCTAGTTACCCCTTTACTAAAGAAACCATCCCTAGACACCAACTCTCCATCCAACTACCGCCCTGTATCCCTGCTTCCCTTCACATCAAAGCTCTTAGAAAAACTAGTCTTCAACCGCCTCTCCCTCTTCCTGTCCTCCAATTCCCTACTTGACCCCTGCAATCTGGCTTCCGTCCCCTACACTCAACTGAAACTGCCCTCACCAAAGTCACCAACGACCTCCTAACTGCTAAAAAACACAGCCACTATTCTATTCTCATCCTGCTTGACCTCTCGGCTGCTTTTGACACTGTTGACCACCCCCTCCTTCTACAGACCCTCAACTCTCTGGGTCTCGGTGACACTGCACTTGCTTGGGTTGACTCCTATTTATCCAACAGGTCCTTCTGTGTGTCCTTTGCTGGTAACTCCTCCTCTTCATTGCCTCTATCTGTTGGTGTATCTCAAGGCTCTGTCCTTGGTCCTCTGCTCTTTTCCATCTACACCTCCTCCCTGGGCAAAATCATCAACAGCTTTGGCTTTAATTACCACCTCTACGCTGATGACACTCAGATCTACCTCTCTACCCCTGATCTCTCTCCCCCTGTCCTTTCAAAAGTCAGTGACTGTTTATCTGGCATCTCCTCCTGGATGGCCTCCACCACCTAAAGATCAACATGTCAAAGACTGAGCTCCTACTTATTCCTCCCTCTAATGCCTCCCCACCTCCTGACTTCTCTATCACGGTGGAGGGTATCACCATCTCCCCATCAAACCAAGTTCGCTGTCTTGGAGTTACACTGGACTCTGCTCTTTCCTTCATCCCCCACATCAAGTCTCTTTCCTCCTCCTGCCGATACCAACTGCGTAATATTTCCAGAATTCGGCCATTTCTTACCGCTGTCACCACAAAACAACTCATACACGCCCTGGTAATCTCCCGACTCGACTATTGCAATAATCTCTTATCTGGCCTCCCTCTGTCCCGCCTCTCCCCCTACAATCCATCCTGAACGCCTCCGCCAGGCTAATTCACCTCACCCGCCGCTCTGTCTCTGCCGCTCCCCTCTGCGAGTCCCTTCACTGGCTCCCCATCCACTGCAGAATTAAGTTCAAAATCCTTATCCTTACCTACAAAACCCTCACTAACTCAGCGCCCCACTACCTGTCCTCACTAATCACCAAATACACCCCAGCCCGCTCCCTAAGGTCAAACAGTGACCTGCGCCTAGCTTCTCCCCGCATCACCTCTTCCCATGATAGACTGCAGGATTTCTCACGCGCAGCCCCCACTCTCTGGAACGCTCTCCCTCATGCTGTCAGACTTTCCCCTAACTTCTCTTCCTTCAAACGCTCCCTGAAAACATTCCTATTTAGGGAAGCCTACCACCCAACTCACTGATGCAACCATCAATCACTCTCACCTTACAGTCCTCTCCTCCTGTTTCCAACCCCAACCCTCCTAGATTGTGAGTTCCTACGGGAATAGGGCCCTCATCGCCTCCTGTACTGTTTGTCAAATGTTGTTCAATGTATTGTAACCCTGTCTATACTGTGCTTATTGTACAGCGCTGCGGAATATGCTGGCGCTTTATAAATAAAGAATAATAATAATAATAATAAGGCATCAGATGTCAGAGCTGCTCCGGTGCAGAGCGCTGTTGTCTCAAAGCACACATGCAGGAACTCTGTTGTCTGGGAGTTCTTTAAGAAATGTGCAGCAGAGCGCACCGTTGCTATTTGTAATCTATGTCAGATGAGGCTGAAGCGTGGGAAAGACACCGGACACTTGGGTACCACGTGCTTGAGGCGACATATGAACACCTGCCACACATCCCGTTGGCGCAAAACTTTGCATAGGTCCTCCTCCTCCTCATCTGTCTCTACCACCACTGTATGTCCTGCCATGTCATTGCCTGCTACAACCTCCACTGATAGGGATGATGCTACAGTAATGGATGTACCAGCTCCTTCCTCACAATGTGACATCATCCCATCAGCTGAAGATTTACGCAGTCAGATTACGTTGCCACAGCTGCTGCAGCGTAAGAAAAAATATAGTCCCAACCATCCCCAAGCACAGCGTCTAAATGCCAGTTTAGCAAAATTACTCGCATTGCAGATGCTGCCTTTCCAGCTGGTGGACTCTGCTCCCTTCCATGAATTTGCTGAATGTGCTGTACCACAGTGGCAGGTTCCAAAACGCCATTACTTTTCACGCAAGGCCATTCCAGCACTATACCAGCATGTGGAAGACAATGTTATCGATTCATTGGGAAAGGCAGTCAGCAGCAAGGTGCATGTGACTTTAGACACGTGGTCCAGCAAGCATGGACAGGGTCGTAGCATTTCCTTCAAGGCACACTGGGTAACTCTGATTGCAGCTGGGAGGGATCCAAGACGGGGCTCTGTGCTGGAGCTTGTTCATCCACCACGCCTCCAGAAAGCTGCTTGTATGTGGTCTGTCTGCTCCACCACCTCTTCCTCCTCCTCCTCCTCCTACTCTGTCTCTGGCGAAATGGCAGTTAAATCGATGCGTGGCAGGGGCTACGCAATGGCTCAAGGAAAAAGATGCCATACTGTGCTTGAGCTGGTTTGTTTAGGGGACAGGAGCCACACCGGGACAGAAATTCTGTCAGCTCTGCAAGGGCAGGTGCAGAGATGGTTAACACCACGCCAGCTTCAGCTGGGAATGATCGTCTGCGATAATGGCAGCAACCTTCTCTCCGCCCTACGCAAGGGTAAATTGACGCATATACCATGCCTAGCACACGTCCTAAATCTAGTGGTACAGCGTTTCCTAACCAAGTACCCAGGGCTGCCAGAGCTTCTCAGCCAGGCCAGAAAAGTCTGCAGCCACTTCAGACGGTCATTCCCAGCAAGCATTTGCCTGGCAGAAATTCAAAGAGAATGCCACCTTCCCACAAACCGTCTGATCTGTGACATGCCCACCAGGTGGAACTCGACATTAGCAATGCTGCAGCATCTGCACAAGCAGCAGAGGGCCATCAACGAGTACCTGTGTGAGTATGGCACAAGGACAGGTTCAGGTCAACTTGTTCCCCCCCCCCGCAGTGGCTGATGATCAAGGATGCATGCACTGTACTGTCACCATTTGAGGAGGCAACAAGGATGGTGAGCAGGGACAGTGCATGCATCAGTGACACAATTCCTTTAGTGTTCCTGCTGGAGCACACTCTGCAGGGAATTATAGATGTGGCTCTAGAGGCAGAGCAGCGGGAGGAAGAGGAGGCCTTCCCTAGCTCTCAAGGCCCCAGTCTTTCCGCAGACAGCATTCCAGCGGGTCCTACTCAGATCAGACAGGAGGAGGATGAGGAGGAGGAATATTTAAGTAGTGGGGGCATTGAAGGTAGGGATTCCTCAAGGGAGGGTTTCGTGTGCCCAGAAACACAAGGGCTAGTGCGTGGCTGGGAGGAGGAAGTGCACGATACGGTCATCCTCATTGACCAGGAAGACTCGGAAGCTAATGCCACCTCCAACCTACGCTGTATGGGCTCCCTTATCATGCAAAGCCTGCTAAAGGACCCCAGGATTCATGCTATCAAGGAGAGGGATCATTACTGGTTGGCAACCCTTCTTGATCCACGATACAAGGGTAAAGTTGCAGAGCTCATCCTGCCCGCACAGAGGGAGCACAGGATGAAAAAACTTGAGGGCCCTCTAAAGCGACACTTGTGTAACACCTTTTCAGGCACTGGTAGGTTACCAAGTGATGACACACGTGCTTCTGAGGCTGCAGATGATCAGAGGAATAGTGGTGAAGGCCAGGGCCGCTTGACTGATGCATTTTTAAAAAATTTTAGTCCACGACGCCCAGGGACGTCAAATGTAGGCACCCATTGCCAGCGTCTTCACCATATGGTGCAGGACTACCTAGGGTCAAGGGCAGACCTGGATACCTTTCCAGCAGATGATCCACTGGCTTACTGGGTGTTGAGATTGGATCACTGGCCAGAACTTAGCCAATATGCTTTGCAGCTACTAGGTTCCCCTTCATCCAGCATGCTTTCTGAAAGGACGTTCAGTGCCTTGAAGTGTGAATGCACTTGCTGCCATGAAATATGAAAGGCACAATATTTGGCTGCACTGACGCCTGTGCCAGATTTATATCATTTAAATTTTTTGAAGAGCAGGGTCCAACCCTGCACTCTTCCACAATACCACAAAAGGGTTACGGTGTGAATGCACTTGCTGCCATGAAAGGCGCAATATTTGGCTGCAATGACGCCTGTGCCACATCTATATCATTTTAATTTTTTGAACAGCAGGGTCCAACCCTGCACTCTTCCACAATACTACAGAGGGGTTACTGTATGATAGTACTTGCTGGCAGTCTGGCACCAAAAGCACAATATCTGGGTGCACTGACTCCTTTACCAGATTCATATCTTTTTAATATAGGACCACATGGTCCACCCCTGCATTCTTCCACAATACTACAGAGGGGTTACTGTATGATGATACTTGCTGGCCTGGCAGTCTGGCACCAAAGGCACAATATCTGGGTGCACTGACGCCTTGACCAGAATCATATATTTTTAATATAGGACCACATGGTCCACCCCTGCATTCTTCCACTATACTACAGAGGGGTTACTGTATGATAGTACTTGCAGGCCTGGCACCAAAAGCACAATATTTGGGTGCACTGCCACTGACGCCTGTATCAGATTCATATCCTCAGAGGGGTTACGATGTGACAGCACTGTTGCCGACGCTAAATCCTTTCATCCAAAGCCTGCATAAGTTTCACAATAATTTAGCCAAAAAATCACTAAACTTTTCTGCGTGTCCGAAAATGTCTCCTTTTTTCATACAGACTGCCGCCCGAAGCAGTTGTCTATGGATAGATTAAAGGAAAAGCATTTACTGTCATTTGAAACGTCATGTTTTTTGTTTTCAAGTGTTTCTATACATCCTCGAAATCCGCCACTTCACGGGCAGGTTATGGGGACCTCCTAGGCCCGATATTTGAAGGAATTTTTCGTTTTTATTTTTAACCCTTATTTCATGGAAAACTCTCTGTCCCTTTAAAAATGCTTTTTTTAAAACTTTTTGTCCTTGTTTCCTGTCCCCCAGGGCACTACCCGGACCGCCATACACCTTTTATGGCAAATATCTAGCATATATGCCCTCTTGGAGGGCACTCTAAAAACCGAATTTTCAGCCCCATTGACTTGTATTGAGTTCGGGTTCGGATTCGGATTCGAACATTTGGAATGTTCGGGTTCGGGTACGAACCCGAACTCGGACTTGTTCGGCTCATCACTAGCGGCGACCTAGCGAAACGAAATTGGACAAGAGGAAATGAGGTGCATATATGAATTCGACACCTTACATCCAAAAGACCTCAACATGGACTTCGAGCTATGCCACTTCCTATAACCACCTACATAGCCCGGACCAACAATATAACTACCTCCAAGATCCAGAATACAACATCGATCTCAGATAAGAATGAGATGACCAGACCCCCTCCCCCATCAAGCTCCCTCCACAGAATGACTTCGCCTTAACATCCTCCCTCTAACCAACGCTCCATCCTACATGCGACATAGAGCAACCATAATTGCGTCCACAACCACCACAAACAGACCAATACACCTAAATATGAAAAACGAGGATAACATTAGGTCACTCAACGGGTTGAAGTCTAAACCAATCATCAACAAATCTTCAAGTGTTTAACACCAGAGAAGGACCCGCTCCCACTTAGTCCAAACACCCATATGGACCGATGCTGCATAATTCAGCGTATGAGAGATAAAAATTTCCATACTGTCAACCTTCCAAGACTTATTGCCGTTCCTACAGGTCATACTAGAAATCTCATGACAGCCCGATCTAGTATATGCACAGCCCCCCACATAGAACATTAGTATCAATGCACATCCGGGCACAAGAGGGACATATTCCCCATCCACACCTGCCTCCCTATATGACTATATTGTTGATACATAAAGAAGTAGTCTGCAAGTTATAATCTGTGTACCCTGACACCCCTAGTGTCTCATTATTACTGTTTAAGAGGTTACATCACTGAATATACTCCATTGGTTCATCCCATACCAATGCAATCCCATCCGTATACACTGAACCCCAATTCAGCTAAACGAGATACAGATTATCCCACTGGTACAAGCCGTGCCAAACCAGGGATTAACCCCATTTCCATTTATTGATTCATAACAATAGCAAACATTGTTTCTCTATCCCAGGAAGGCAGCAGCACGCACCACATACACGCCATATCACGAATCCGGCACCATTGAAGGGTACCCATCCCCGTTCAAAAACACTATCAGGAGATTTAGTTTGTTTTAATGGTCATTGAAACGTAAGCTCACTCGCCCCTTTAAGGCACCTCTTTGCAGAGTGAGTCCTAACCAATGTACCAAAATCTGCTCTACTGAGCAACTGCATGCCCCTCCTGCTGCTTTTCAGCTAAGGAGAGGCAGAGATATGGTGGGTTTCATTTATACACGCACCAAGGACTTCCCATTATTGCTGCTGTTCCTTTTTTCATGTTTTTGTTTTCAACGCCAAATGGGAACTGCTTGGTGCGTGTATAAATAAAACCCACCATTTCTCTGCCTCTCCTTAGCTGAAAAGCAGCAGGAGAGCATGCAGCTGCTCAGAAGAGTAGCGTTTGGTATATTGGTTAGGACTCACTCTACAAAGAGGTGCCTTGAAGGGACGAGTGAGCTTACGCTTCAATGGCCATTAAAGCAAACTAAAACCTCCTGATAGTGTTTTATTGTACATGGAAATATATAGAAACGAGCACAGATGACATCTTTTTTCTCTTGTTATGTTTTATACATGAACTGGGCTGTTACTCCTGGCTGTTGCAGCCGCTCTGGTGAGTATAGGCGCGACGCCATTTTTTCTGTATGTATGTACATCTTATGAAAAAGGTCGCTTAACGACCAAGGACATATAGGGTACATCCTTTCGTTTCCCTTGCTTCCTTCCCCTATACTCACCTCTCTGCCCAGGGTCCCGCAGTGGTCTGATTTTAAGGAAGTCAGACCACCGCTTTTGTGCCCCGGCCGTCGCACTGACGTCATTGCGCCCGGCACAATGACATCAGTTTCAGGACTGCACATGGACTGGGGAAGGCTTTGTTTTTAGCCGAAACGCGTATCCCATATTTGTGATACCCTCTTACTATATATTTTTTTTTCCTTTATATTTGTTATTAATCAATAAACCCCTTTTTACTATCTGCATCCGCCTAAGAGCCATTTTTAAACAGCATATGCCCAATGGGGCATCTTGGTTAGAGGCTACATTCACTGAAGCACACACCCCATACTCAGTCAGTGTTTGAACCAGGCCCTTGCAGAGTGAAGCTCATTACCCCCATCCAGCTGGACTTTCCACAATGGGGCATCTTGGTTAGAGGCTACATTCACTGAAGCACACACCCCATACTCAGTCAGTGTTTGAACCAGGCCCTTGCAGAGTGAAGCTCATTACCCCCATCCAGCTGGACTTTCCACAATGGGGCATCTTGGTTAGAGGCTACATTCACTGAAGCACACACCCCATACTCAGTCAGTGTTTGCACAGGCCCTTGCAGAGTGAAGCTCATTACCCCCATCCAGCTGGACTTTCCACAATGGGGCATCTTGGTTAGAGGCTACATTCACTGAAGCACACACCCCATACTCAGTCAGTGTTTGCACGAGGCCCTTGCAGAGTAAGCTCATTACCCCCATCCAGCTGGACTTTCCACAATGGGGCATCTTGGTTAGAGGCTACATTCACTGAAGCACACACCCCATACTCAGTCAGTGTTTGCACCAGGCCCTTGCAGAGTGAAGCTCATTACCCCCATCCAGCTGGACTTTCCACAATGGGGCATCTTGGTTAGAGGCTACATTCACTGAAGCACACACCCCATACTCAGTCAGTGTTTGCACCAGGCCCTTGCAGAGTGAAGCTCATTACCCCCATCCAGCTGGACTTTCCACAATGGGGCATCTTGGTTAGAGGCTACATTCACTGAAGGTGATCTTACATTTCTACGTCTCACATAGCCTAATGCATTTTCTTTTGATGTATATTTGTTAACTCTGTAATATCACTGTATATGTGTTTGTGTGTGATATATATATATATATATATATATACACGTATGTGTATGGCACACAAGTGTATCTTTAGATATATTTGAATTGTTGCAATGCTATCTGAATTCTGCATTCCACTCCCTTCTACATTTTTCTACCCATTTGCTCTAAATCTGCAATTCTGCCCAAATGTCCTGTTCAACGAACCTTAACTTTTATTGCCCCCTTACGTTCCTGGACAATTTCAACCCAATGTGATGCGATTTGCAATCTTGATTTCTCTTCCAGCACACACCCCATACTCAGTCAGTGTTTGCACCAGGCCCTTGCAGAGTGAAGCTCATTACCCCCATCCAGCTGGACTTTCCACAATGGGGCATCTTGGTTAGAGGCTACATTCACTGAAGGTGATCTTACATTTCTACGTCTCACATAGCTTCTATACACCTTTCCAATTGCCCCAGGATGGAAAACCAGTGCCAATACACCACAGCCTGCTCAGTTCTTTTAATCTATCAGCTGAGTGCTGGTGGAGAGTGTTAAAATCCAGCCCTCCTACCCCCACACAAAGACTTAAAACTCTGCAACCACTTTATTATCAAAAGAAAACTCTGTCCAAATTCCTATTTATTCTGCTACTTTCCCTGGCAAACGATGTGGAAACTAATCCTGGTCCTATAGCTGACACAACCTTTAGTCTCCCCACTAATAAAGGCCTCTCATTCGTGCACTGTAACATCCGAAGTTTACTCCCTAAATTGGATGAGCTTCAGGCTTGGTGTTGCTATTACAAACCCAAAATCATTGTTGTCACAGAGTCATGGTTAACCCCAAAAGTACCAGACTCTGCCATATCAATACAGGGGTTTTCATGTTATAGAAAAGACAGAGCAAAGAGAGGAGGGGGAATTGTTATTTATGTTGAGTCCATAAAGTTCACCCCCTTACAGACTTCTACCTCTCCTGTCACCTTTGATTTCCTCTCTGGTATAATTGAGATCCCATTCAGTAAATCAATCATTGTTGCTGGGTTCTATCGTCCACCGAGCTCTCCAGTGCACTCCCTCTCTGACATATCTCAAATCCTTAATAAGCTACTTGCCCAAAACCAAAAAAGTGAACTGCTGGTCCTCGGCGATTTTAATACAGATTGGCTAAATCCTAAAAACAATAAACACTGCTCGCTGTTTAAAACTTTGCAGCTAACTCAATTAATCTCCTCCCCCACTCGCATTAATATGAAAAGCCCTAACCATACCTTGTTGGACTGGATTCTCTCCTCATCTCCTGATAGAATACAGGAGGCAGGCGTTCTTGCTAATAGCTTTAGTGACCATTGTCTAGTGTACTGCGTGCGCAAATTAAAGGCCTTGAAATCTCCCCCAAAGGTAATAACCACCAGGTCTTTCAAGAAATTTATTCTTGAATCCTTCCTAAGTGATCTCAAACAGCTCCCCTGGTACAGGCTAAACCTAATCCCAGACCTAGACTGTGCAGTTGAATACTTTCAGTCTGAGCTCCTGCAAGTCTGGAATTCCCATGCCCCGCTGCGTAAAGTGCGAGTAAAAGGGACTCATCTCCCCTGGGTTACAGCTGATCTTACACTAATGTACCAGAGATTCACGGTGGTCAAATTTCAAGAGTACTGGTTCCATGAACGATCACTACGAATACCGAAAATGCCGGAATGAATGCACAAAACAAACAAAAATGGCCAAAGCCCATTACTTCAATGAAAATCGAAACAATAACATATCAAACCCTAGAAACTTTTGGAGAACCATAAGTAACATACAAGCACCCCCAGTCCACTCCCAGCCAGCTGCTGTCAAAGTAAACAACCAAACCCTGGAACACCCCCTAGATGTAGCAAATGCCTTTAATGATTATTTTGTTGGATGTGCCACCACTTTGATTGCCAAGCTAGGAAATGACATGCAATCAGAGAGGCCTCATGCAGGTCAGGCCCCCCCAACTGTGCAAAGTCCCTGTATCAGACAGGAATTCAGTTTTAGACCAGTGCCTGTCAGTGTCGTTACTAAACTTCTCCGTAAGCAAAAAATGAAATACCAGTCTGGACCTGATCAAATACCAGCAATGCTGCTGAAAATCAGTGCGCCTGCAATTGCAAATCCTGTTGCAACCCTAATAAATGAGTCACTGGCGACTGATACATACCCAAGCTCTGGAAGACTGCGAGAGTGGTACCTATCCATAAAAGTGGTGACAGTACTTTGGTATCCAACTACCGTCCGATATCGTTGCTCCCTGTAATGTCAAAAGTCTTGGAAAAATGTGTCTACACACAATTACGTGATTATTATCAATATTGGAACTACTTAACCCGGATCAATCAGGCTTTCGTCCAAATCACTCAACTACAACCGCCCTTTTAAAAGTCTGCAATGATATCCAGGCTGGGATGGAACAAGGAAACCTAACTGGAGCCATCTTCCTTGATTTTGCCAAGGCCTTTGACACGGTAGACCATGGCATCTTGTTAGAAAAACTTAAAAACTCTGGCATTGGTGATCGCACGCTAACCTGGTTTCAATCATATGTATCCGACCGATCACAATATGTGTCAATTTCTGGCAGCTCCTCCCTCCTGCTCCCAGTCACTTGCGGTGTACCCCAAGGCTCAATACTAGGCCCTCTGCTGTTCACAATATTCATAAATGATCTGCCCAACGTCTGCAAAGCCTCAACTGTACATATGTACGCAGACGACACTGTGATCTATACCAGCAAACCAAATCTCCCGCAGCTGGAGGCCGTGCTGCAAGAACAATTCACAGAGGTAGAAAAGTGGATCAAAAACAACAAACTTTTTTTAAATACTGACAAAACTGTAACGATGCTTTTTGGAACCGCACCTAAACTACGCAAATTGCAAAATCCCCATCTATGTGTTGGGACAAAATCAAATGGCACGCTGACCACAGTCACTTCTCTCAAATATCTAGGTATGTGGTTGGACCCTAATCTATCCTTTGGCCCCCACATCGAAAAACTCTCATCTAAACTTTACCCCAAACTAGGTGCCCTGTACAGAAACAAATCCTGCCTGAGTCCCGCGGTAAGAAAGCAGATTGTACAGCAAATGCTTATGCCGGCTATTGATTACGGAGATGTAGTGTATGCAGCCGCCCCACAAACACACCTTCATAAACTTACTACATTGTATAACTCATTGTGCCGCTTTGCGCTACAATGTAACTACATGACCCACCATTGTGACATGTTAAAAGAGCTAAACTGGCCATCACTGGAATCCAGACGCACCCTTCACCTTTCCAGCCTGGTGTTTAAGAGCATCTCTGGGAAGCTGCCACCCTACCTGAATAGACTGCTTCCCCCAGCAGCTCCCTCATCCTATAACCTCGATCCAGGACCAGCACCTTACTTGCCACACCACAATACAAAAAGACCGTGGCTCCAGGGCCGGATTAAGGGTATCATGGGCCTGGTGCTGAGGATTTCGGTGGGCCTATTTTTAGATACTTAGGCAACCATCGATCCGCGTTGCTTTGCTTATCTGAAAGGATATTTACACCTTTTTTAAAAATTTACTTATAGCACTACAACGGAACATGACTTAGGCTGACCGTCCACTGGGTCCATATTCTGACGTCCAACGTGGTCGTCAGACTACGGACAACCTAGGTCGTACGATGGCAGACTTCCTGGGTTGTCTACTGCAAGTGACTATGGACAACCCAGGGTCCCAGCCAAATGCTGCCGGACTGACAGCCGAACGCCACTGAAGCCCGCTGGACTGCAGACAAAAAACAATAAATGGAACTACACTATTCTTGTATTTAAACCAATAAAAATGCATTAAAATGTGTTTAAATGATAAAAAAGGTCCCATAAATAATAAAAATATCTGCTGCAGAAAAAAAAAATCATTCATAGGAGTGAAAGTGACCGAATGTGATGTGAATGGGGGCTATGCGTCATAGAGATTGATGAATGTGTGTGGCTGGAGTGAACTAGGAGTGGATTTGTGGCTGGCGACTGACGTAGGAGTGCGTTAACAGAAGGGGTTATTCACTAAGCCCCGAACTTGCCACCGAACTGCACCGAACGGTGAATTTCACCCTATGGTGCAATTTCGTGTCAGTTCGTCTATTTACTAAACTGTCAGTTCGCCAAATACTGGCTCATTGACAGCGAAATACGGTGCAATTCGTCAAAATTCAACAATCTTCAGTGGCAGTGAAATTGTCCTATAGAGAAGTCATGAATAATATATTCACAGATGAGCGTATCGGAGCTCCACAGCAATAAAACTCACAGTAATGTGCAGTGTATGAGCGTATCACAGAGCTCCACAGCAATAAAACTCACAGTAATGTGCAGTGTATGAGCGTATCACAGAGCTCCACAGCAATAAAACTCACAGTAATGTGTGCTGTATGTATAAGTAGTATCTCTCATTTCTGTGTACTCTTTCCCACCCCTGTCACACATCTTTGAGTCCTTTCCTCCGTCCGTCTCTCTCTCTGACTCCTCTCAGTGACTCCTCTCACCCCTCTTTCTGTACTCTTCTCTCATCCCTCTCTCTCTCTGTACTCCTCTCTCATCCCTCTCTCTGTACTCCTCTCTCATCCCTCGCTCTCTCTGTGACTCCTCTCTCATCCCTCACTCTCTCTGTACTCCTCTCTCATCCCTCGCTCTCTCTGTACTCCTCTCTCATCCCTCGCTCTCTCTGTACGCCTCTCATCCCTCGCTCTCTCTGTACGCTCTCTCCCATCCCTCGCTCTCTGTACGCCTCTCATCCCTCGCTCTTTCTTATGCCTCTCTCATCCTCTCTCTCTGTACTCCTCTCATCCCTCGCTCTCTTTGTACTCCACTCATCCCTCGCTCTCTCTGTGACTCCTCTCTCATCCCTCACTCTCTCTGTACTCCTCTCTCATCCCTCACTCTCTCTGTTCTCCTCTCTCATCCCTCACTCTCTCTGTACTCCTCTCTCATCCCCACTCTCTCTGTTCTCCTCTCTCATCCCTCACTCTCTCTGTACTCCTCTCTCATCCCTCACTCTCTCTGTTCTCCTCTCTCATCCCTCGCTCTCTCTGTACTCCTCTCTCATCCCTCGCTCTCTCTGTACTCCTCTCTCATCCCTCCTCTCATCCCTCGCTCTCTCTGTACTCCTCTCATCCCTCGCTCTCTCTGTACGCCTCTCATCCCTCGCTCTCTCTGTACGCCTCTCATCCCTCGCTCTCTCTGTACGCCTCTCTCATCTCTCTCTCTGTACTCCTCTCATCCCTCGCTCTCTTTGTACTCCACTCATCCCTCGCTCTCTCTGTGACTCCTCTCTCATCCCTCACTCTCTTTGTACTCCACTCATCCCTCTCTCTGTACTCCTCTCATCCTTCGCTCTCTGTACTCCTCCCAAATCCCTTGCTCTCTGTACGCATCCCATCCCTCACTCTTTCTGTACTCCTCTCTCATCCCTCACTCTCTCTGTACGCCTCTCTCATCTCTCGCTCTGTACTCCTCAATCATACCTCGCTCTCTCTCTGTACGCCTCTCATCCCTCACTCTTTTTGTACGCCTCTCATCCCTCGCTCTGTACTCCTCTCATCCCTCTCTCTGTACTCCTCTCATCCCTCGCTCTCTTTGTACTCCTCTCATCCCTCTGTGACTCCTGTCTCTCTGTGACTCCTCTTTCATTCCCCCTCTCTTTCACCCCCCTTTCAATCCCCCTCTTTCATTCCACCCCCTCTTTTCATTCCACCCCTCTCTTTCATTCCACCCCTCTCTTTCATCCCCCTCTCTCCCTCTTTCATCCGCCTCTCCCTCTCTTTCATCCCCTCTCTCCTCTCTTCATTCCTTCTCTTTCATTCCCCTCTCTTTCATTCCCTCTCTTTCATCCCCTCTCTCATCCCCTCTCTCTTTCATTCCCCCTCTCTCATCCCCCTCTTTCATTCCCCCTCTCTTTCATTCCCCCTCTCTTTCATCCCTCTCTCTCTTTCATCCCTCTCTCTCTTTCATCCCTCTCTCTCTTTCATCCCCTCTCTCTCTTTCATCCCCTCTCTCTATTTCATCCCCTCTCTCTTTCATCCCCTCTCTCATCCCCTCTCTCTCTTTCATCCCCCCTCTCTTTCATCCCCCTCTCTTTCATCCCCCCTCTTTCATCCCCCTCTCTCCCTCTTTCATCTGCCTCTCCCTCTCTTTCATCCCCCTCTCTCCCTCTTTCATTCCTTCTCTTTCATTCCCCCTCTCTTTCATCCCCCTCTCTCATCCCCTCTCTCTTTCATTCCCCCTCTCTTCATCCCCCTCTTTCATTCCCCCTCTCTTTCATCCCCTCTCTCTCTTTCATCCCTCTCTCTATTTCATCCCCCCTCTTTCATCCCCTCTCTCATCCCCTCTCTCTCATTCATCCCCTCTCTCATTCATCCCCCTCTTTCATCCCCTCTCTCTCTTTGATCCCCCCTCTTTCATTCCTCTCTCTTTCATCCCCTCTCTTTCATTCCCCCTCTCTCTCATCCCCCCTTTCATTCCCCCTCTCATTCCCCCCTCTCTCTCATCCCCCCTCTTTCATCCCCTCTCTCTCATCCCCTCTCTTTCATCCCCCCTCTCATTCATTCCCCTCTCTCTTTCATACCTCCTCTCTCTTTCATCCCTCTCTCTCTTTCATCCCCCCTCTCTTTCATCCCCCTCTCTTTCATCCCCTCTCTCCCTCTTTCATTCCTTCTCTTTCATTCCCCTCTCTTTCATTCATCCCCCCTCTCATCCCTCTCTCTTTCATTCCCCCTCTCTCATCCCCCTCTTTCATTCCCCCTCTCTTTCATCCCCTCTCTCTCTTTCATCCCCTCTCTCTATTTCATCCCCCCTCTCTTTCATCCCCTCTCATCCCCTCTCTCTCATTCATCCCCCTCTCTCATTCATCCCCCCTCTTTCATCCCCTCTCTCTCTTTCATCCCCCCTCTTTCATTCCCTCTCTCTTTCATCCCCCTCTCTTTCATTCCCCCTCTCTCTCATCCCCCCTTTCATTCCCCCTCTCATTCCCCCTCTCTCTCATCCCCCCTCTTTCATCCCCTCTCTCATCCCCTCTCTTTCATCCCCCCTCTCATTCATACCTCCTCTCTCTTTCATCCCCTCTCTCTCTTTCATCCCCCCTCTCTTTCATCCCCCCTCTCTTTCATCCCCTCTCTCTTTCATCCCCTCTCTCTTCCATTCCCTCTCTCTTTCATCCCCTCTCTCTTCCATTCCCTCTCTCTTCCATTCCCTCTCTCTTTCATCCCCTCTCTCTTTCATCCCCTCTCTCTTTCATTCCCTCTCTCTTTCATCCCCCCTCTCTTTCATCCCCTCTCTCTTTCATTCCCTCTCTCTTTCATCCCCCCTCTCTTTCATCCCCTCTCTCTTTCATCCCCTCTCTCTTTCATCCCCTCTCTTCCATTCCCTCTCTTTCATCCCCTCTCTCTTTCATCCCCTCTCTCTTTCATCCCCTCTCTCTTCCATTCCCTCTCTCTTTCATCCCCTCTCTCTTTCATCCCCTCTCTCTTCCATTCCCTCTCTCTTTCATCCCCTCTCTCTTTCATCCCCTCTCTCTTCATTCCCTCTCTCTTTCATCCCCTCTCTCTTTCATCCCCTCTCTCTTCCATTCCCTCTCTCTTTCATCCCCTCTCTCTTCCATTCCCTCTCTCTTTCATCCCCTCTCTCTTTCATCCCCCTCTCTTCCATTCCTCTCTCTTTCATCCCCCTCTCTCTTTCATCCCCCTCTCTCTTTCATCCCCTCTCTCTTTCATTCCCTCTCTCTTTCATCCCCCTCTCTCTTTCATCCCCCTCTCTCTTTCATCCCCTCTCTCTTCCATTCCCTCTCTCTTTCATCCCCCTCTCTCTTTCATCCCCCTCTCTCTTTCATCCCCTCTCTTTCATCCCCTTCTCTTTCATCCCCTCTCTCTTCCATCCCCTCTCTCTTTCATCCCCTCTCTCTTTCATCCCCTCTCTCTTCCATTCCCTCTCTCTTTCATCCCCCTCTCTTTCATCCCTCTCTCTTTCATCCCCTCTCTCTTTCATCCCCTCTCTTCATTCCCTCTCTCTTTCATCCCCTCTCTCTTTCATCCCCTCTCTCTTTCATCCCCTCTCTCTTTCATCCCCTCTCTTCCATTCCCCCTCTCTTTCATCCCCTCTCTTTCATCCCCTCTCTCTTTCATCCCTCCTCTCTTCATCCCCTCTCTTCCATTCCCTCTCTCTTTCATCCCCTCTCTCTTCCATTCCCTCTCTCTTTCATCCCCTCTCTTTCATCCCCTCTCTCTTCCATTCCTCTCTCTTTCATCCCCTCTCTTTCATCCCCTCTCTCTTTCATCCCCTCTCTTTCATCCCCTCTCTTCCATTCCCTCTCTCTTTCATCCCCTCTCTCTTTCATCCCCTCTCTCTTCCATCCCCTCTCTCTTTCATCCCCTCTCTCTTTCATCCCCTCTCTCTTTCATCCCCTCTCTTCCATTCCCTCTCTCTTTCATCCCTCTCTCTTTCATCCCCTCTCTCTCCATTCCCTCTCTCTTTCATCCCCTCTCTCTTCATTCCTCTCTCTTTCATCCCCTCTCTCTTTCATCCCCCTCTCTCTTTCATCCCCTCTCTCTTTCATCCCCTCTCTCTTTCATTCCCGCTCTCTTTCATCCCCCGCTCTCTTTCATCCCCTCTCTCTTTCATCCCCTCTCTCTTTCATCCCCCTCTCTCTTTCATCCCCTCTCTCTTTCATCCCCCTCTCTCTTTCATCCCCCTCTCTCTTTCATCCCCTCTCTCTTTCATCCCCTCTCTCTTTCATCCCCTCTCTCTTTCATCCCCCTCTCTCTTTCATCCCCCTCTCTCTTTCATCCCCCTCTCTCTTTCATCCCCCTCTCTCTCTGTGTCTGTGATCCCTCTTCCTGTCTGTGTCTTTACTGTCCCCCTGCATGCTGCCCCCCTCCTTCCGAATGAGTTCAGAGGGAGAGCTGCGGGGTGGGGGATAAGGGGTGAAGGTAAATTACAAAAAAAAAGCTGCCCGTGTGAATCATCAGCTGGGGAAGTTTACCTTTCCCCCTGGCTGCTGCTCAGCTGCTCTCCTTACCAGTCGCCTTCCTTCCACATGGCTGGAAACAGGAAGAGGTGCTGGAGGATGGGGAGGAGCAGCTGATGAGCGACACCTAGTGGCTGATCTGCCCCAAAATACTCCTGCACATTTTACAACATGGTGGGGCTGCTTGAGAGGATCGGCTTCATCACGGTGTGTGTGTGCGCGTGTGGCAGATCGGCCGGCGGCTCCTCTATTCTTGGGGCAGCTGTGGGCCTATTTAATGGAAGGGGCCTGGAGCGGCCGCTCCATCCGCTCCTACGTTAATCCGGCCCTGAGTGGCTCGGTCCTCATTTTCCTACAGAGCACCACAATTATGGAATAACCTCCCAGACACCATCAAATCTTCCCCCAGTCTTAAGTCACTCCAAAGCTCCTTACTAACATACCTCAATACAGAATGCACCTGTAAACTTGTAACATAATGACTATATACAGAATGCACCTGTAAACTTGTAACATAATGACTATATACAGAATGCACCTGTAAACATATAACATAGTGACTATATACAGAATGCACCTGTAAACATGTAACATAATGACTATATTTCCTACATATTTATTTTCTGATAATCTGTATATTTGTGTTGTTTTTTAATATCTTGCATTTATTACTTTGTATTTCTGTAACACTTCAATGTTCTTGAACCCAGGACATACTTGAAAACGAGAGAAATCTCAATGTATCCTTCCTGGTAAAATCCTTTATAAATAAATAAATCAATAAATAAATAATATGCTCCGTCTCTCCTTTTCTCCTACCATCTACATATAAACAAGAAGACCATCTGCAGATGAAAGAGGTGAAGGTACCCACCGAATAAGCAGTACCACACACCTACAAGTTGAGCCTGGAACCTGAGGCTCCAACATCGGTGAGTTTGTTTTGACCTCTACTTACCTTATTTTAACCATTGGCTACAAATCGCACTATGAAGATCTCTCTTTTTCTATATCTGAGACGATCTAGCAAACATTAAGGAAAGGCAGAGGCCACCCCAAGAAAACTCTAAAGAAGGGCAGAGGCTACCCTCAATTAGGCCCAAGGCGTTCCACACCAGAGCCGGTACATGAGGCTCTATAAAGTGTAAGTGTTCCCTTGTCTATGGGCACTTAACTCTGTATCAGTCAATATTGCACCATTTTTTCTTTTTCTGTTTCCCCTTTCCTCTTTTCCTCCCATTTTTTGGGAATTGGGAGTCTATATAGGACTTAGGTGAAGACAATGCACCAGGACCTCACGTAAGCCTCTGGACTGCCCCTGTGGAGACTCAACCAGACTACCTTTGTCTTCAATACAGAATATACAGTATGGTCGGTTGTACTGTTTTTTTTGCCTTCACAAGTGATTTGGAAAACGAGACTTTATAAGGATAACTTTTTGAAAGACCTTCAATTGCACTATATGCACTTATATATGCACTTTCTACTTGCATTTGCACTTTATATGCGATTTCTTGAATATATCAGGACATCAACTGTCACTTTGCAATTTATATGCGAGTTTCTGAAGGGATTCTCTAGCGGCACAGATCGACCATCGGCCATTTTGAGGCCTACTCTTTGATGCCTGGACGTTTCGTTCCTGTTGTACCTGCTTCCTCCTGAAGTGAACCCCTGCCGAGTGTTGCACCCCTGCTAGGGACCGGTGGGTTGCGGACTGTGGGGATGGAGGAACCCCATTCTCCGGCTGTGCCTGCTGTCCCCTCTGAGTGGAATGCGGGGAAGCGACAGGAGGGGCGCGGTTTGGAACACCAGCCAGTGGTATGGCGGCTCTGTTTGCATCCCTTGAGGCCTGCCTCGATCAGCTCCCGGGGAGGAGGAGAGTCCACTCACCCAAAGTTCATGGCAGCGGCTGATGGTGGTGCTGGGAATAGGTCGAGAGTCTGAAGGCCTAGCGGAGGAGGTATCGAAGGATGCGGAGCCTGGCGGACATCAGGATGGCGTTGCAGACCCGCAGAGAGTTGGGCTGAGAGGTCCAAATCCGTGTTCAAAGGGGAGCGTGGCAGAGAGGCCCGTCTGTGAGGTTGGAGCTGCACCGATGGCCGCAGGGATGACTGTCTTGGAGCTTTCACTGGGGGTTGCGCTGGGGCGCCGACTGGGACTAATGGGCCTAACGCTGAACTTGGGGAGGCAGTTTTGTCCTTGACCCCGAGGTGCAGCTGACATGGTTGCTGGGTCGACCTTGGGACTGATCGCTGGTCATGTCCGTCAAGTGGGCCTGTACACTATGCAGACCTTGCTCCCCATCCCCAGGTGCATTTCGGCTGACTGGCTTGGCCTGCAAAGAGTGGCCCTACCTGTATTGTGGAAGCTGCCGTTCAGGGACCCTGGATGAGTGTCTTGTCCCAGGAGTCGTATTGCCTCTTTGATGACACCGTTTTACTTTATGTCTTTTTTTTGAGGATTTTCCTCTTTTCTATATTTATGTACTATCTGCGCAAATTTTGACTTACCTTTTATTTTTTTCCCGGTATTTTTTATGTGCTCCTTTTGCTAGGACTCCCAACTCTTTTATTTTTATGCTGTCCATCTGTGACCTGTATGTACCCAGCTGGGGATATCCTAGCAGAGACTTTTTGTTTTATTTTTGTTCTGTGAGATCTTTTCTTTGTCTTTATTATTTCCCCCCCCCTTGTTTTTTGAAATTTTGATGCTGTTTTACTGTGAACACCCCCCCTCCTCATGTTTTTTGTACGTGTGATATTTGGCCCTGCGAGGCCAACTTTGCTGGTCGGTCTGTGACTGTCTGCAAAATAAAAAACTTAAATACAAAAAACACCTTGCAATCTTTGAGCTTGGATTCCAATATTGTTGACTGGATTAGGCAGTGGCTGAGTGACAGGCAACAGAGGGTTGTGGTAAATGGAGTTTATTTGGCGCAAGGTCTTGTTACCAGTGGGGTACCTCAGGGGTCAGTACTTGGACCCATTCTCTTTAATATTTTTATTAGTGATATTGCAGAAGGTATTAATGGAAAAGTATGTCTTTTTGCTGATGACACAAAGATTTGCAACAGGGTTGACGTTCCTGGAGGGATCAGCCAAATGACAAATGATTTAGGTAAACTGAATAATGGTGGGAGCTGTGGCAATTGAGTTTTAATGTGGATAAGTGCAAGATAATGCAAGTGCTAGAAACTTCCCAAAATTCCAAAACCAAACAGAGGTTGGTAAATGATGTCTGTGTTTTCTACTTTATAATTGTAATGAGAATTTTTTTATTTTTTGGTAACTTTTGGGGTTTTCCTTTGATAAAGCTCTACCCTCTGCACACCGAGAAGGTGTATTAATTAATGGAGCATAGGAAAACATGGCTCGGTACACATGCACAAGGCGTTAATAGTCACACGATAATTCATAGAGATGTCGAATTTACTGTATTTCATAATTATTTATTATTGTTTCAGCATAAAATAGGAAATAATATCAAGTCAAGACATTGGGTAAAATATTTTTGTATATATTTACAGTATGTCGACCCACAGTAACTCTCCCGTGTTTTCAGTCATACAGGTGTGGCCGTGATACACAGGTAACTTTCCCATGAAGAATCGCGGAATATAAAAGGTATAATAAACGCACAGAGATGTAGCGGGAAATACATTTAAAAAAATACACATAAAATACATTCGATAGAAAATACACATTTTAAAGGATATTAGCAAAATCCTTGTAATATCTGACTCGTATCAACAAAAATGTCAGCCCTGTAACACCTGATATACTTCATTCTTACACCAGAATTTAAACCATGCATATATCTATCCATACAGTGGCGTAACTAAAAACCTGAGGGCCCCGGTGTAAGAATCCATGAAGGACCCCCCCAAAAAGATCTATATTTTTACATTTTTTCCCCTGCAATATAAAAAGGGTAGTATTGTCCCCAGCTCACATGGATATATTGCCCCCAGCTCACAGGGCTATATATATTGCGCCAGCTCACATGGATATATTGCCCCCAGCTCATGTAGATATAATGCCCCCAGCTCACATGGATATATTGCCCTCAGCTCACATGGATATAAATATTGCCCCAGCTCACATGGATATAAATATTGCCCACAGCTCACATGGATATATATATTGCCCCAGCTCATATGGATATATTGCCCCAGCTCACGTGGATATATTGCCCCCAGCTCACATGGATATATATTGCCCCAGCTCACATGGATATATTTGCCCCAGCTCACATGGATATATTTGCCCCAGCTCACATGGATATATATTGCCCCCAGCTCACATGGATATATTGCCCCAGCTTACATGGATATATTTGCCCCCAGCTCATATGGATTTGCCCCAAGCTTACATGGATATATTGCCCCCGGCTCAAATCGATATATTTGCCCCAGCTCACATGGATATATATTTGCCCCAGCTCACATGGATATATAAATGTATTTGCGCCGAGCCCACATGGATATATTGCCCCCAGCTTACATGGATATATTTGCCCCAGCTCATATGGATTTGCCCCCAGCTCACATGGATATATTGCCCCCAGCTCACATGATATATTGCCCCCGGCTCAAATTGATATATTTGCCCCCAGCTCACATGGATATATATTTGCCCCCAGCTCACATGGATATATACATGTATTTGCCCCCAGCCCACATGGATATATTGCCCCCAGCTCACAAGGATATATTTGGCCCCAGCTCACATGGATATATTTGCCCCAGCTCTCACCTCCGCGGCCGGTCTTCTTCCTACAAGCGGCCACCAGCATGCAGTTTGGCCGCTCACCAGGAACCACCTGACCAGCGCAGCCACGTTCTCGCGAGAGGATCTCGTGTGCTGGTCAGGTGGTTCCCAACCCAGGCGAGCGGCCAAGCTGCAAGCCAGCAGCTGCTCGTAGGGAAAGGAACGGCCGGCGGCGCTGCTCCCAGATTCCTGCGCTGATTTCTGGAATCTGGTGGCTGCCTGGGCCCCCGTCCAGTGGTGGAATGCCAGGACCCGGTCACAAGTGCCACCGCTGCGACCCTGATACTTCCGCCATTGTATCCATACCAATCTGTCTACGCATATATCTGCCTGTCTGTTTGATCTATCTACAGTCCTTCTGTCTGTCTGATCTATCTACAAGTCTGTCTGTCTATCTATCTATGAGCCATTGCACCTGGGAGAGATTGCAGAGGTTGCGATTCAGTGGTAAGTAGTGTGTACAGTGTGTCTCACACATCCTCTGCACAAAGGACGGAAAGTGGACGACATGTGGGACAAAAGTCTGCAGTGAAGGGGATAAAGATTAAACCAATTTATCTTTTCTATGTCCTCTCTTAGTATCTGCATTTTGATTGTGTTCGTCCTTTCAGCCTCAGATTCTGAGTGGTGGATTTTTATTTTTTTGTAATATAATAATTGGGGGTTTTCCCCGATAAAAGGAATAGGTTTACAATCACAGCAAATTCTGATTTTAAAGATAAGTGAAGAATCTTCACAAGATCATCCATTAAGCACAGAAACACTCGCTACGCACAGCTACCAAATTTTTTACAAGCTTCTCATAAAGAACTCCGGCTTCACAAGGGTAACTCACTCTATGCTCTGATCCTCACCCAGCCATGATCCCTGGCAAATATCGCAATATGAAGCGTCTCTGTGAAGGAGGTCTTGAAGGTGTGTAAGTGTTGGATCGGGTTACCCAGCTC
The DNA here is from genome assembly GCA_009667805.1 of Leptobrachium leishanense. Taxonomy (NCBI): domain Eukaryota; kingdom Metazoa; phylum Chordata; class Amphibia; order Anura; family Megophryidae; genus Leptobrachium; species Leptobrachium leishanense. Next base: position 139,849 of record RXON01003748.1, read on the forward strand.
ATAAAAGGACACCTGCCCAAATGCCCAAACCCATAGTCCAGATATATCCCTAATCTGTAGCAGGAGGGGGTAACCGGTAAAAGGACGCTTTGGTTGTCATGGATCGCTATATACTGATTATTTGCATTCTTCTCTAAAGCCCAGGACTTGTTATTATTTCCTATGGCTGCCTGAACACCTTCCCTATGAATACTGGGATAAGTCACCCCAACCCTCCACCCCCCTGATGGACTGCCCTCTACCTCCCAGAAATAGATCCCAGAGGAAAAACCTGTAGTGCTCAATACCTGAGGAATCTTAAACCTCTCTGGTCCTTCAGGTCTCCCCTGATGGACCTTTGAGAAAGACACAGCTTTCCCATCCCCCGATACAGCTGTATTATTGCCGGCAGTGTTTACATCCAGTAAAATATTAGAGATCATGTCTATATTCAGACACTTGTTTGACGCTTCTTCTGCATTGCACTGTCTCTTTGCCCAGGTCACCACTTCATCTAATCCTGTGTGTAAGGTGGCAGAAATAAGGCCAAAACCATCAAAAGCACTGATCATTTTATCTTTTAACTCATCAACAATGTCATTATAATCAAAATCATCATCTTCATTAGATTCCTCCTCAACTGAGTTCTTAAAATTCTTAGAATCAGCATCAGATTTCTCCTCCTCATCTAATTTAAAGCCTTGTAGGACGGCTAATGGGTCGGTCGTGTTACACATCTCCTCAATGTGACCCACCTTCCTGGACAGCTCCTCCATCTTTATTTCCAGGTGGGTTTTAAGACATGAGTAGATCTCCTTGACTTTGTCTCCACTTCTTCTAATCTGACTCAGGACTTGTTTCTCCAGGGTTTCTAGCTGTTCCCTGACGCCTATAAACAGGACAGTGGTTTCCCCTGTTAAACCTGCTATTGTGTCTTCTAATTTCCCGCTTTCCTCCTGCAGACTCTGGGATTTATTTTTATTCTTTTTTCTCTCTGAAATCAATCTTCCGAGGATATTTTGCATTTTTTCCTTGTTTTTCTCAGCGGTCTCATGTAACGACTCCATCTGGTGTCCTCTGTGTTCTCCAATCAGACAGCAGGACACACAGACGCATGTAGCGTCCTCCAAGCAGTAATACTCCAGGACCTTCTTGTGGATTGGGCACTTTCGGTTCTCCAAGGAAGCAGTGGGTTCCATTAATACATGTTCTGCTGACTTGTTGTGTTTCTTCAGATGTTTATCACACAGAGACGTTTCACACAGCAGACACGTTTTAACAGCCGGTACCGGAGAGTCACAGTATGTACAGAGGATCCCAACGTCCTCCTGCTCTGGGTGAGAGGATCGGAAAGTCTCCGCGATGTTACTCAGCTTCCTGTTCTTCTCCAGAGCCGGACGCTCCTTATACTCCCTTCTACACTCGGGACATCTATATGCACCAGGTCCCTCCTTTACTTCTATCGCTTCCTCGATGCAGGTCCTGCAGAAGCTGTGTCCACACGTCAGGGTCACAGGATCCGTATAAATGTTCAGGCAGATGGGCAGGTCAGCTCGTCTCTCAGATCAGCAGGGGAAACGGCAACACAGAACTGAGGAAAACGAAACCTATTTAATTTCCTGGAAGTCACAGTGGGAGGGATTTGAAAGATTTCAGCCTCTAAATTTATTATCTCCCTGTTAACCCTGTGTGTCCCAGATGTTGCTGTAAGGGACATTCCAGACATATCCACTCCCTCGTTAATGTAATACAGTTGTGTTCAAAATGATTCAACCCCCAATGCTGTAAAGGGTTTTAGGGAATTTAGTGTACATTTGTAATTGTATTCAGAATGAAATCCTACAAGGACTTGTAGCGATGTGTTAAAGTTTACTGTGGCAGTACCCATTTTTGGCCACAAGATGGAGACTATCACGATTAAAGACCCTGGACACTTGAACTACATGTCCATGCATGCTTTGCGAAGAAACAGGAAAGTGGGTGGGTTTGTGGAGAGCTGTACATCCTGCACCCGTGGAGAACAGGCAGAGCGCGCCAGGGAGTCAAGGAGAGCGGATGCACAAACGTAAAGAGAGAGACCAAAGATAGGCCGGAGCGCAGACAGAGTGGATCGGGCCTTCAGGATTGACTCACTCAGCTTGCGGGACACAGACCTCACCCTCTATGCTATTCAAGTGCAGCTGAAGGAGAGAAGACCCCAGGAGTGAGGAGTACCGCGGTCGATCGAAGCGGGGAGCAGGCGGTAAGCTGGATGAGTCGCGGCTGACAGACAGAGGGCCAGACAACAGATCCGGTGGTCGGCATCCCCCGGCAACATCGAGCGGAGAGGCGTCCTGGGCCAGCCGAATCTAAAGCTTGCGCTGGATGGGTGAGAGGCCCCAAGGCCGTGTTTAAATAAGAGCGTACGCTGCTGTTTCCTTCTAAAACCCACAGGGCCCCAACTGACTAGTCGAAGACATCGCTAAAGTAAACTCACTGGCCAGTTGAGAAGTACCCGGGTACCCTACACACACAAATACATATCACCTCATGTTCTGGGACTTAACCTGTGCAGGACTCATTTTCCTTTTCCGAACCGGACAAGGGGGCAAAGTTAAAGTTACATTCCGAACATTTTTTCCTCTTTTTGTTTCCGCTGCGCGTTCACCGTGATACGAGAACTGTGTATTTTATTGTGTCCCGCTACGCGGTTTTTCCTCGAATTTCGTATCTTTTAATTTTCTGCTCGGTCGGGGTTTTTTTCCGAAAATACGAAGCCCTCGTGTTTCGTTTCTTTTACCGCTACGCGTTTATCGTGTTACGAAAGTACTGTAAATCTTCCTGCATATACCGTGTCTTAAGAGCTGCAAACCTTTTAGTAAACCTTTTAAATTGTAAAACTGTCCAGCGTGTTGGAGTATATTTATTCCCTAGTGCGGGAGACTGACCCGTGGTTCATTTTCAGCGGCTCCTCCGGGAGTGAGCGCTACACGTGGGGCTCGTTTCCGGGATTCAGTCTCTGGAAAAACCGCATCTAAAGGGTTAAATATGGATCCAGACACTGCTTGCCGAATGTGGTGTGGGGAGCACAGTAGTCAGTTAGCATGTTGCATAGTCATGGATATTCCTGCAGACACTTGGGCCGAAGATCAGATTCGCCAGGCCGTGGCCACGCTAGCACCAGATCATCGGGGGTTAATTCTGGACATTAAGAAAAACCCAGATACCTCTCACACGCATGTTCTTCTCGAATGGAGAAAAGGTATTCCAGCATGTTTTCGGGGCGCGAGCGTGGAGCTGACCGATGAGGTGGAGGTCCAACTGATTCAGCCAGGTGCGCCACGTGGCGAAGCCGAAAGTGTTCCCGCGCCCAGTCCGTTGGCCATGATCGGGCCTGAATTTATCGTGGCTATTGGAGATTTGCTGGCTAAATGTCAGAAAACAAGCCCTCCTCACACTAATTTCGGTTATCGACGGTTAAGGAACTTTACAGGAAATGTACCAACTCCGGCGGGAGAAGAAACCTTTGAGGAATGGGTGGAACAGGCGATGCAGGCACTGGATGAGTGGGACGTCCCTGAGGCCCAGAAAAAGCAAAGGATCACCGAGAGTTTAAAGGGACCTGCGTCAGAAGCGGTGAGAAACCTAAAACTGAGTAGAAAAGATTGTACTGCTTTGGATTATCTGAACGTTCTTGAAGAAGTGTTTGGGCGAACAGAAAAGGCAGCGGAACTAGTATATCAGTACGAACACACCTATCAGAAGAGAGGTGAGAGAATGATTGATTACATCAGCGGCGCTTGGATAAGATTCTGCACCAATACTCCTCAAGAAAGGGGCCAAACCGGCTGACGTAGATAAGATACGAATAAAGCAGATCCTGAGGGGCTCTCAACCGTTAGATCCGGTGATGATGCAGCTGAGAAGCAGAGCAGTCAATCAAGAGTTGAAGTACCTGGAACTGATCCGAGTTGTACGAGAGGAGGAGGCTCTGCTGAAGAGAAATCCTTCAGGCGGGGAGAAAGGGCTTATGCACAACCTGCAAGATATAACGACGGTCTGCAGCCTGAAAACGACTCGTTAGACACCTATGGATCTGACTGGATGAACAGGAGCAGTTAGTCGGTTTTAAATTCGTCGAAAAGGCTGCTAAAGAATCGAACTCTTCTGAACGAAGCGAGTTGTTCAAGACTGTAAAGAAGGTACAGGAAGCTCAAACTGAACTGCAGAAAGCGCACGCCGAATTGTGCAGGTGTTGATGAAGGTGACCGAGATGCAGGGGGAAATGCAAAAGTTCCTAACAGGTATGCAGACGACTGAAGTTGCCGTGGCGTCTGGTTCAAATCTCTATCAGAAACCGCAACAAGCAACCGTGTCTCCACTTTCGAGGAAGAGATGTTTCGGTTGTGGAGAAATGGGCCATTTCCGTGCGCAGTGTAAAGGCCGGAAGCCTGAGAAGGATAAAGTTGAGTGGCTGCTGAAAGCCCTAGAGGGACTGTTATCTACTCCACCAGCGGGAAACGCCAGAGGGCACCAGTAAAGGAGCAACCTAGGTGCCCAGAAGTTGAATCTCGCTCCAAGAACCAATTTAAAACTAAGAGGGCAAGAGGGCCCAAAGTCAAGCAACTGCTGAGCCTGCCAGAATGGAAAGAGTCACTCCCTTAGCGTCCGGGTCTACGTCATGGGGAGGCAATGCACACCCAAAACCTGCACGGGCCAAGAAAAAGGCCAGGGTCAGCAAACTGGGTCTAAGCGTCCGGATACCTCCACAAGTTTCCTGACCAGCTGATAGGTCCTTCTCCGATTGTGCCAATCCAAGTGGAGGGAGTCTACACCAAAGCTCTGTTAGATTCAGGGGCTCAAGTGACTTTGATTTATAAAGACTTCTATGAGAAACACTTAAAGCACTCCTTCTCTGCAAGAATTGAAGGATTTGGAAATATGGGGTATCGGCGTGAGAAACTCCCTTATGACGGGTATCTGCAAGTAAGGTTGGAGATCGGATCTGAAGTCATCGGACAGTCTGGGGGCTGTGACGCCTTGGCCATTGTGTGCCCCCGACCCTCGGGTGCAAACAGAAGCTCTCTGATAGTGGGGACGAACACGGACCTAGTGCGGCGTCTCCTGACCCCCATCGTAGTGGAAGAAGGGTCAACTCAAGGAGTGCACCCCATGTTACGACCGGTCTATCAGAGGATGGTTGAAGAACGGAAAGCACCTGCTGAGGTGGGAAGACTGTGGAGACTGGGTGGGACAGAGAAGGTTCTGCAAGCAGGAGAAGTAGCGAGCTTCAGGTTTCAGTCAAGTTGAACGGATCGCAACCAGGCCCCTATGTGGTGCTGGGAACCGATGTCAGTCATGGGAGTGAAATCGGAGTCGAAGTAATTCCTGAAATAATCTCCACAAAAGCCTTGAAGAGAACACGAGGAAGAGTCTCGGTCAGTGTGTGCAATGTGACAGATTCTCCAGTAGTCCTTAAAGCACGAATGCCTATCGGGCAAGTAGAGTCTGCTACACCCTCTCCACTGATTTAGGAGGGGGAGTGGATAAAGAGATTTCGGATGAAAGATTCTACCCTAAAGACGCCCCCATCTCACCTGAGTGGAAGAAACGTCTTCAGTCTCAAGTTCTAAAGTGGAAAGAATTATTCTCGAAAGATGAGTTCGATGTGGGCCTGGCTAAGAGTACGGAACACCGCATTCGGTTGCAAGAAGACAAGCCGTTTCGTGAAAGGTCAAGGCGAGTTCCGCTGGGAGACTTGGATGATCTGCGAGAACAGCTAAATGAGTTGCAGAGAACCAATGTGATTCAAGAGTCCAGGAGCCCATATGCATCTCCAATAGTGCTGGTCCGGAAGAAGAATGGTTCTGTCCGCTTGTGCATAGACTATCGCACCCTGAACCGAAGAACCATCCCCGACCAATACATGCCACTCCTCGGATTGAAGATGCCTTACAGTGTTTGTCTGGAGCAAAGTGGTTCAGTGTACTAGACCTTCGAAGCGGATATCATCAGATACCGATGCACCCTGAAGACAAAGAGAAAACTGCGTTCATTTGTCCACTGGGGTTCTTTGAGTTCAATAGAATGCCTCAAGGTCTGACGGGAGCTCCAGCCACGTTTCAACGGTTGATGGAGAAGACAGTCGGGGATATGAATCTAATCGAAGTGTTAGTGTACCTGGATGACATATTGTGTTCGGGAAGACTCTGGAGGAGCATGAGCAACGTTTGGAGAAGGTCTTGAAGAGGCTCCATGAAGAGGGGTTGAAATTGTCTCTGGAGAAATGCCAGTTCTGTTTACCCTCAGTCACATATCTGGGACACGTAGTCTCGGCAGAAGGTGTTTCGACAGATCCTCGAAAGTTGGAGGCCGTAGCTTCTTGGCCTAGACCTCGAAACGTCACTGAACTTAGATCTTTCTTGGGATTCTGCTCATACTATCGAAGATTTGTGGGAGGATTTGCAAAGATAGCTCAGCCGCTGAACAAACTCCTACAGAAAGAAACCACCGAAGAAGGCTGTAAGGTCTCTGACCGAAACCCTCCGCTCCAGGACCAAGGAAAGCTAAAGAGTCCATACAAGGTGAATGGACTAGTCAATGTGAAGGTGCGTTTGTGAAGCTGAAAGAGAATCTAACCCGAGCTCCTGTTCTGGCCTATGCGGACCCTCACCCGTATATGAACTACATGTGGATGCCAGCCGAGAAGGTCTGGGAGGAGTCCTATATCAGGAGTATGATGGATTGCTGAGGCCTGTGGCGTATGTGAGCCGGAGCCTTGCGCCTTCTGAGAAGAACTATCCTACTCACAAACTGGAGTTCCTAGCCTTGAAGTGGGCAGTGGTGGACAAGTTGAAAGACTATCTGTATGGAGCTGAGTTCGTGATCAAGACGGATAATAATCCTCTCACCTATATTCTTACTACTGCGAAACTGGACGCAACGGGACATCGGTGGTTGGCCGCTCTGTCAGGGTTTCGTTCAGCCTGAAGTATCGCCCTGGGTGAACAATCGAGATGCTGATGCTTCTGTCGAGAAGACCCTACACTACAGAATGGACTCAGGTAACTCCAGACGGGGTGCAAGCTTTGTGTCAAGGAACAGAACGCCGGGTCAAGGGAGGAGTTGAAGCGGAGGCCATAGGAGTCATGGCCGCGGCTGTTCCTGAGTTCTACTGTAACCCTACGCAATTGAGGGATGAAAATCTACCTACCTTTTCCAAGCAGGATTTGAAAGCGGATCAAGCTAGAGACCCTTTGATTGCATTGACCATAAAGGCCCTGACTACAAACCAGCGAGAGATTCTGTTAACCAATTCCCCGGATGGAGCCAGATTGGTTTACAAAGAGTGGGAGCGGTTGAAGATGTTGGAAGGGGCCCCTCGACCAATTCCGAAGAGATTCAACAGTTATTTCTCCCCACTAAACACAGGGAGAGTGTGTTGCGATCATTACATGATGAGCATGGACATTTGGGTGCGGAGAGAACTTTTAAGTTGGTGCGAGATAGGTTTATTGGCCTTGCATGAGGGCTGAAGTTGAGAGTTATTGCCATTCCTGTCTGAGGTGCATTCAGAGGAAAACTCTACCAACCCGAGCTGCTCCAATGAGCCATCTACAGAGTCAGGGACCCATGGATTTTGGTGTGCATTGACTTCCTGTGCTTAGAGCCGGATGCTAGTGGGCAAGGGAACATTCTGATAGTGACTGATCACTTTACCCGTTATGCCCAAGCTTTTTCTACAAAAGACCAACGCGCTCCGACAGTGGCGAAGGTGCTGATGGAAAAGTTCTTTGTTCATTACGGCCTGCCAAGAAGAATACACTCTGATCAGGGAAGAGACTTTGAAAGTAGATTGGTCGGGGCAATTGCTGGAGTTGTTGGGAATTCAAAAGACTCGAACTACGCCATACCACCCTCAAGGTGATGCTCAGCCTGAAAGGTTTAATCGCACGCTGCTAAACATGCTGGGGACCTTGTCTAATGTGGAGAAGCAGAGTTGGAGTCGTCACATAGCTACTCTGGTGCATGCATATAACAGTACGGAGAGTGATGCCACTGGATATTCACCGTACCGTCTTATGTTCGGAAGAGAAGCTCGACTGCCGGTTGATTTGGCATTTGGGTTATCTCTAGACCAGACGTCGGTAGCTTCTCATAGAAACTATGTGGATAGACTTCGGAAGAATCTGGCTTCTGCGTTTGAACAGGCTCGTTTGACTTCAGGTAACAGGGAGCAAAGGAACAAGAAGAACTATGATCTGAAGGTTCGAGTACAGGATTTACAACCCGGTGATAGGTTCTGTTGAAGAATTTGGGTGCTGCTGCGAGACACAAGCTGGCGGATAGATGGAGTTCTCAGGTTTACATTGTTTGCAAACAACTGCCAGGTCTGCCGGTGTATCAGATTCGCCCTGATGGGAAGGCTGGTCCCCTCAAGAATTGGCACCGAAATCACTTGTTACCATTGAGAGAGGCTGTGAGGGTACCAGTGGAAAACGAACTTCCTCCGGCGAATCCGCGTGCTCCACGTGTCCCTCCTGTTACTCGGTCTCAACAGACCCGGGCTGTCGAAGAGAGCGAAAGGGACAGTGAGGAAGAAAGTTTCTGTCTGGACTGGATACGTTCACCGGAGCCTGAAGAGATTACCTCAGTTCCTGAACGATGGGAGAGTAATTTGAGGCCTGAGGCTCCTGAATTCTTGTTGGAAGTCCCTGAGACTGTTGATATCCTGAGCCGCTTGAATTTCAGTGGGAAGCCCCTGAGGCTGTGGGGATCCCGGTAGCTCCGGAAGCTTATTCAGGTGATTACGGTTCTATGCCTTCACTGGAGGGATCATACTCTGAAGAAACGTCTGCTCCAGTGATAGAAAGAGAAATTGAGCCAACGCCCATAGTACTTCCACCTGAAGAGGAACGGAGGGAGCCTGAACAAAAACGCTCTATTCGGCCGCGCCCAGCGTCTTACCTATGACTCACCTGGACATAGCACTGAAGAGGCCATCACCACTGTGCAGAGATTGCCCGAAGTGTCTGCTATGTTAGCTGAGGTAGCCCAGACCATGAATCAGCTTGAGAAAGTGTTTCTAACCCACTGCATGTATGCTGCTGAACCTGTATATGCTGTATAAACTGTGTGCAAATTGTAAAAGGATAATGTAACTGTTGTACCTCCTTGGAGAGACCCAAGAGTTCTAGGAGGGGGAGAGTGTAGCGATGTGTTAAAGTTTACTGTGGCAGTACCCATTTTTGGCCACAAGATGGAGACTATCACGATTAAAGACCCTGGACACTTGAACTACATGTCCATGCATGCTTTGCGAAGAAACAGGAAGTGGGTGGGTTTGTGGAGAGCTGTACATCCTGCACCTCGTGGAGAACAGGCAGAGCGCGCCAGGGAGTCAAGGAGAGCGGATGCACAACGTAAAGAGAGAGACCAAAGATAGGCCGGAGCGCAGACAGAGTGGATCGGGCCTTCAGGATTGACTCACTCAGCTTGCGGGACACAGACCTCACCCTCTATGCTATTCAAGTGCAGCTGAAGGAGAGAAGACCCCAGGAGTGAGGAGTACCGCGGTCGATCGAAGCGGGGAGCAGGCGGTAAGCTGGATGAGTCGCGGCTGACAGACAGAGGCCCAGACAACAGATCCGGTGGTCGGCATCCCCGGCAACATCGAGCGGAGAGGCGTCCTGGGCCAGCCGAATCTAAAGCTTGCGCTGGATGGGTGAGAGGCCCCAAGGCCGTGTTTAAATAAGAGCGTACGCTGCTGTTTCCTTCTAAAACCCACAGGGCCCCAACTGACTAGTCGAAGACATCGCTAAAGTAAACTCACTGGCCAGTTGAGAAGTACCCGGTACCCTACATACATATCACCTCATGTTCTGGGACTTAACTGTGCAGGACTCATTTTCCTTTTCCGAACCGGGACAAGGGGGCAAAGTTAAAGTTACATTCCGAACATTTTCCTTCTTTTTGTTCCCGCTGCGCGTTCACCGTGATACGAGAACTGTGTATTTTATTGTGTCCCGCTACGCGGTTTTCCCTCGAATTTCGTATCTTTTAATTTTCTGCTCGGTCGGGGTTTTTTTCCGAAAATACGAAGCCCTCGTGTTTTCGTTTCTTTTACCGCTACGCGTTTATCGTGTTACGAAAGTACTGTAAATCTTCCTGCATATACCGTGTCTTAAGAGCTGCAAACCTTTTAGTAAACCTTTTAAATTGTAAAACTGTCCAGCGTGTTGGAGTATATTTATTCCCTAGTGCGGGGAGACTGACCCGTGGTTCATTTTCAGCGGCTCCTCCGGGAGTGAGCGCTACACCTGGTTTCTCCTACTACGAGTGCGTCAAGCAGAATCAAAGCCCTGATGCTTTCTTACTTTTGGACCATAAACATTTTTTTATCTAATATAACTCGCAATTATTAATAGCGCATCTATGTTTTGTAATAATTTTTTATCGTTTGCTTGTACATAGCCATGGGTTATAAACTAAACGGCTATATTTATTCATTATTAACAACTCTGATGTAAATGAAATAATGAGAATTCATGGATTACGTAACTTAATCATGAGGGATGTACAAAAGATGAAAAATTGAAACCTTCATTTTAAAAACCTCTGTGTTGTAAAAGTTTTTTAAACGGTGGAATCCAAACGCTCACGTTTGTAATAGTTTATGATCTAAATTACCTCCTCTAGGTCCAAGGGTGACCAGTTCTCTTCCGCATAAATCTAATTAATTCTGAATGATTGTCAATGATGATGTTATTCTCAAATGTCTTTCGATATTGGAGTATCTCATTAGATAACGCACAGACCGTGAATCGTGCTCCATAATTTCTGAATCTTGAATGGTCTATTGTTTTCCCTATATATTTTTTGACCGCAGGAACAGGTCGTGAGATAAAGAAGACCTTGGAGTTGCATGTGAATGAAGAATTAGTTTTATATTCAACCGGATTCAGCATAATCGTGAAGAGGAATTTGATCGGATTGGCTTCTGTAATTACAAGCTACACATCTCCTTCGCAAGCGAAAAAGTGCCATTCCTTGTTGGGTATTAGGCTAGGGTCAGACGAAAGCATTTTCGCGTTGTCTGTGAAAAAGTGCGTTCGAACGAATGGACGTATTTTTTTTCACGGATAACGCGATAGCGGGCATAGATGCGCATTTGCATCCGTGTTTTGTACGGATCATCAATTAAACACTTTTTGCCTCTGGACGTTAAACTTAGCAGTGTCTGACATCTCAAATCAACACACGCCGCTAGCGGGCGCAGCGCATTCTGTACGACCGTACTAGAGGTTTTACGTTCTCGACAAAATGCGTTCGTTTTCCACTTGCGTTGCGGCAGCCGGACTTTTGTGTGCGACCGTTACTTCGTACATTGCCCGTCATTGCCCGGCATTTGCTGCTAGTGCGGCCGTGATTAAGTGCGCCTGCACGCGCGTTCGCACTGCCTCCAGTCTGACCCTAGCCTCAACCAGTTACTTTTTGATGGTGGATTCGCCGTAATTCCTAGTTTGTTGCGTAAGTAAGTAAGGCTCCTCTTCTAGTGGTGAAGGAAGCCTCTGGAGAGATCACCTTAACCAAATCTTCCTCCAGTTTCAAAATTGGCCAATAGGCTCTCAGAATCTCTTTTATCTTGAAGTTAGCTTCATCATAGTTTGCTATGAGTCTTATTTTGATGATCCTCTGTATTTTTTGTTTTAGGTTCCAAAAAGTTGAGCTCTATCTTTCATCAGGCTTTATGATATGCAATTTTCTTTCATGTTGTAGGTTTTGGTGATCACCATTAGGGATGAGCCGAACACTCCCTGAGTTCGGTTCAGAGCCGACCCGAACTTCCCAAATGTTCGTATCTGAACCCGAACTCGAACTCAATACAAGTCAATGGGGCTGAAAATTCGGTTTTTTAGCGTGCCCTCCAAGAGGGCAATATATGCTAGATATTTGCCATAAAAGGTGTATGGGGGTCTGGGTAGTGCCTGGGGGACAGGAGACAAGACAAAAGTTTTAAAAAAAACGTTTTTAAAAGGGACAGTGAGTTTTTCCATGAAACAAGGGTTAAAAATAAAAACGAAAAATTCCTTCAAATATCGTGCCTAGTAGGTCCCATAACCTGCCCGTGAAGTGGCGGATTTCTAGGATGTATAGAAATATGTAAAAACCAAAAAATGACATTTCAAATGACGGTAAATGCTTTTCCTTCAATCTATCCATAAACAACTGCTTGGGGCGGCAGTCCTGTATGAAAAGAGGAGACATTTTCGGACACACAGAAAAGTTTAGTGATTTTTTGGCGGTGAAAAGCAGGAAATGACTGGAGAATGGAAAATTCTAGACCAAATAGCCGATTTGGAAAGTGAGATAAATGGGCGAATTTTTCTGGTTGGCTATTTTGACCTAGAATTTTCTCTTCAGTCATTCTCCTGAGTTTCACCTTTCTCTGATAATCCTGTCAGGGTTATTCAGAGAGCGGTGAAGAGCAGAGAATGACTGGAGAATGGAAAATTCTAGGTCAAAATAGCCAAACCAGAAAAATTCTCCATTTTAGGCTAGGGCCAGACTAGTGAATTTTTAATGTGCGTTTAGGCGCACTTAATCACGGCCGCAGTAGCAGCAAATGACGGCCAATATACGAAGTACGGTTGCACGAAAGTCCGGCTGCGCAACGCAAGTGGAAAATGAATGCATTTTTTCGAAAGCGCAGAACGGCTAGTACGGACGTACAGAGTGCGCTGCTCATGTCCGGCCAACATAACGTCCAGACACCCAAAGTTTCCTGGTTTGGATCTGTAAAAAATCACGCACAAAAATGCACATCGTATGACCATTTTCGCGCATTCCGTGAAAAAATACGGCAATGCGTTCGGACGCACTTTTTGACGGTCGCTGCGAAAAATGCGTTAGTCTGACCCTAGCCTTATCTCACTTTCCAAATCGGCTATTTGGTCCAGATTGTTCTCTTTTCCTGACATTCTCCTGGTTTTCACCTTTCTCTGAACAACCCTGAGAGAGAGGTGAAAGCCAGGAGAACTGGCAGGAGAAGAGAACAATCTAGACCAAATAGCCAATTTGGAAAGTGAGTTAAATGGGAGAATTTTTCTGGTTTGGCTATTTTGACCTAGAATTTTCACTTCTCCAGTTATTTTCCTGCTTTTCACCGCTCTCTGAATAACCCTGTGAATGTTTAATCCCGAGGTGAAAAATAACATTGCTTTAGATGTTATTTTGAAATTTTTTCAAACACCAGTTAAATGCAGCATATTAGGAAGTTTTAGGAGGGAAATTAATTCTCAAATATCAATCAAAAGCAGACCCCACCCCACCCCCTCAGTACCTCAGTATAGTGTGCAATGTATCAAATTGATTACCAGACTAAAAACACCTGGTGTTATGCCCGTTTGTGAACAGAGGTCATTTAGAGTTGAGAATCTTTCCACCTATACATTAGTTTTTAATTCAATATCTAATAAACCGTTGCTTATAATATTCTGCAGTAAAGAGTCTCTTTATTTCTAGATTTTTTAGTATTTTTTTAAGCATTTTCTATACTTTTTTCAAAATTTCTTTTTTTTTTTTCGAACTCGAACCGAACACACCCAAAAAGTTCGAAGTTCGTGAACTTTCGAACTGCCAAAGTTCGGGCCAAACTCTGAACCGTCCGAACCCGAACAGCTCATCCCTAATCACCATACGTTGGTTTTTAGAGCTTGGCTTCTGACCACAATAAAATTTGTTTTTCACTTTGTTTTCACTGATGCATTGTGTTCCTACTGACTTTTTCAGTGGATCAGTTTTTTCTTGTGGGAATAATGCTCGTTGTTGTTTCTCAATCAATTCTGAACTCACTGCATCCTGTAGCAAAGTATCAAGGTCTTTTTGGACCCAAGTAAGTCATTCCAAATCTAAAATTCATGAAAATTCACCATTTATAAAAATTTTGCATTGAATTGAAGCCTGAATAAACCTGCCGAATGAAACCCTCCGAACAGCAGGGAATTTCGGCAATTTTTCACTGCTGTTCGGTGTCTCTGAATATATGAAGCATTGCTTCTCTATGGGGGCTTTTACTGCCCTCGAACAGGCACCGTACGTACAGGCAA